>VWZI01010723.1:497327-509419 GCA_013396835.1 Psilopogon haemacephalus
AGTTTAGTTTACCTTTACTATTGATGCTGGGGAAAAAAAGAAAGGAAAAAACCCAACACACTGCAGTGGATAGAGATTACCACCTTTAATATGTTTTCCCTTTGGTGTCAATTATTTCAAATCCAGGTTTCAGTTATTTCTAGGAATGTGTGGTAGCCATTTAGATCATGAGTACCCTTAAAGAGATCAAAGACTACCGGAGGACTGATGCATGCTGCATGAAATGCATTATTTTTTTCTTTCACTTACTCTTCACAGACTCTTAAAGCAAAAGTCAGAGCCCACTCTCTGGGGAAAAAAAAAAAAAAAAAAAAAAAAAAAAAAAAAAGGGNAAAAAAAAAAAAAAAAAAAAAAGAAAAAAGAAGTGAAGACTTTTGTCTCATTCATTCTTTGGACTTTAGATTAGAGCAAACTCAGTGCAATATAAGATGTGCTGCCTATAGAATGTAAGTATCACTCCTAGTTTTAGACAAGACATGTAAATCTCGTAGTATACTGAAATAATATTTGGTTCACCAGTGAGGATAAAGGAGGTTGCTTAAGCTCTGGACTGTGCTGAGAGCTGAGATTTGGTTCTGAGCCTTCAGAAAATTCAAGTCCTTGAGATTTTATTTCCTTATGACAAAAATGCCTCCTGCCTTAATGCAGACTAAGCACAGCAATGGTCAGAACTCCTGCAAGTTATTGTTGCTATCAACACTAACACCAATCATTTTCAGATTAATACATGTTGACAGTGATACACTGCATTCTGTGCTCCAGAAGTCTATTAATTGTGGGTTTCAATGCTTAAAAATTAGTATATCTGTTGCATTTTGCATGCATCAGCTGATGCTGCATAAAAAAAAGCTCTTTATCAAGGAGAGGTAGCGCATATATAAAAAAAAGTATATATCATGCCAAATGATGATAGGATGCAGATTGTTTTTCTGAGGTGGAAAGAGAAGGGAAATCTAGCATTGTTCATACCAGATTGAACAGCTGAGAAGAGATCCCTTGATAGAGGAGGGAAAAGAACAGATCCTGTAAGTCTCAGGAAGCACTGCACAGGGTAAAAAACCACTAAGTGCTGCACAACTAAGAATGTTCAGATCTTAGGAGGCCTTTGAATCTTTACAAATTCTGTTTTCTAAGGAAATACTGAATAGGAGTTCTGATCAGAAAAACTACTGGCAAAAAAAAAAAAAATGCTTCTTTTGGAGGTTAAATTATAGATCAACGGTGAGTTTAAGGTTTTAGTTTTGTTTGAACCTATAACAGCAGTTGCTAAATTGAATAGTTGATACTCACACTCCAAAACTGCATATTACTTCAAAAGGAGATAACATAATTTATGTCATTTTCTTCTTTCACAAACAATAGTTTTCACAGAATCATAGAATCACAGATTCATAGAATGTCAGGGGCTGGAAGGGACATCGAAAGATTATCTGGTCCAGCCCCCTGCCAGAGCAGGATCACCTAGAGCAGATCACACTGAAATGCATACAGACAGTTCTTTCATACTTCCAGAGAAGGAGATTCCACAACCTCCTTGGGCAGCCTGTTCCAGTGCTTCATCAGCTTTGCAGGGAAAAAATTCTTCCTCAGGTTCACATGGAACCTCTTACGCCTCAACTTTCAACCATTGCCCCTTGTCCTGTTACTGGGCATCACTGAGGAGAGGCTGGCTCCATTCTCTTGGCACTCACCCCTTACATATTTATAAACATTAATAAGGTCACCTCTTAAACTCCTCCTTTCCAAGCTAAACAGCCCCAGTTCCCCCAGTCTCTCCTCATAAGGAAGATATTCAACTTCCTTAACAATTTTTGTTGCTCTGTACTGGACTCTTTCAAGCAGTTCCCTGAGGTCCTTCTCGAACCGGGGTGCCCAGAACTGGACACAATGCTCCAAATGAGGCCTCACCAGGGCAGAGTGGAGGGGCAGGAGAACCCCTCTCAACCTACTAACCACAGCTCTTCCAATACACCCCAGAATGGCATTGGCCTTCCTGGCCACAAGAGCACACTGCTGGCTCATGGCCATCCTTCCATCCACCCTGACTCCCAAGTTTTAGTACAGTTACAGCAGGATTCAAGAATCACCTTCCCTTCTGACATACTGGACCAGCTGCTGTGTATCACAGAATCATAGAATCAGTCAGGGTTGGAAGGGACCACAAGGATCATCTAGTTCCAACCTCCCTGCCATGGGCAGGGACACCCTACACTAGACCAGGCTGGCCACAGCCTTATCCAGCCTGGCCTTAAACACATCCAGAGATGTGTCCCACCTCCAGGGATGTGTATTCTCTTAAGACAGCATTTTTAGCAGCCTGCTCATCCTCAGAATTGCTGTTCCACAGGCAAATTCGGCATTTAAAAAGCATCGTTTTCTGATTTAAGGGAGGAAATTTAACAATGAAACTTCTCAAGATTTCAAATTATTCAGGAAACAGGAGAAACAGCCCTCTTATTCTCTTCATCCATAATGGGAAAACACAAGCAGGCTCTGAGGTGACCTTTCGAAAGGACAATCCTTACAATGAGGGTTGTGTTGCAGAATCAGCATTTGTTTCTGAAACACACTCATTTAAGAGTGTTCAGGTTAAAAAAAAAAAAAAGGCACCTTAGCAAGTTTCTTTTCAGATTCGGACCTGATTTGCTTTTCAGATGCATAAACCCAAGTGTACATCTGCACACAGTTGGTTGGCTGGGAATTTGCTTACAGAGGATCAGCTTCAGACCCTCATTCAACCACTCTAGGCCAGCGGACTATCAAACAGAATCTTAACCACCTACACAGCTAAACAGTTCTTAGCCCCCAGATTGTCTCACTCTGTTAAATGATAAACCTCTATGCACCCCTTTGGCTCTGACACCAGCTGAATTTTGGCCTTTTGGACAGCTTTGTCAAATCTTACTAGGACTTAGAAGTTTGCAGATGACACTAAGCTGTGTGGCACAGTCAACTTGCTAGAGAGCAGGGATCCATCCAGAGGGAGCTGGATGGGCTGCAGAGGTGTGCCCAGGTTGAACTCATGAAATTCAACAAGGCCAGCTGTAAGGTCCTGCACCTTGGTCGGTGCAATCCCAAGCACAACTCCAGGCTGGGTGGGGAATAGCTGAGAACAGCCCTGAGGAAAAAGACCTGGGGGTCTGGGGTGACGAAAAACTCAACATGATCCTGCAGTGTGAGTGCAGCCCAGACAGCAACTGTGTGCTGGGCTGCAGCAAGAGCAGCTGTGGGCAGCAGGGCAAGGGAGGGGATTCTGCCCCTTTGCTCTGCTCTCATGAGACCTCATATGGATTATTGTTTACAGTTCTGGAGCCCCCAACACAAGAATGACATGGAACTGTTAGAGAGAGTCCAGAGAAGAGCACAAAGGTGCTGAGAGGGCTAGAGCAGCTCTGTTCCAGCTGAGGACAGGCTATGAGAGTTTGGGCTCTGCAGCCTGGAGAAGAGAAGGCTTCAAGGAGACCTTATAATAACCTTCCAGTATCTGAAGGAAGCCTACAGGAGGGCTGGCAAGGGATTATTCACAAGGTCTTTTAATGACAGAATGCGGAGTAATGGGCTTAAACTGGCAGAGGGGAGATTTAAATGGGATGTTAGGAAGAAGTTCTTTGCAGTGAGGGTGAATGGGTCACCCAGGGAGGTTGTGGCTGCTCCCTCCCTGGAGGTGTTCAAGGCCAGGTTGGATGAGGCCTTGAGCGACCTGTTCTAGTGGGAGGTGTCCCTACCTATGGTGGAGGGGTTGGAACTAAAAGATCTTTGAGATCCCCTTCAAATTAAACCATGCTAAAAACTCCATTTAGAAAGTTGAAGTTGTTTATGAAGAACAGTATAGGGTAAAAAAAAAAAAAAAAACAGGCAGCTTTTTGCTGCACACAGCTTGCATATTCAGAGTAAGTAATTTTCTAAGAGCACAGAAGAAATATCTACCCTCTCAGCATGCCTTAGTCAAGAAGGAGAGCTTCCTACAGGATCTGCCATCTGGATAGCAAAAAGATGAAGATAGCATAAGAAAGATCTCACTCAAAGCATACTAGAAGATGCTAGGGATTGTATTTGTTTGAATGTCAGCTACCATTATTAACTTACATTTATATACTGTCCAAACCCCAAAATGTGGTTCTCTTAGTATGAATCCAGTGATTTGGGTGCAAATCTTTTAGTGGATATGCACTTGTACATGCATTTGACTTTTCTTTTAAAATTCCTTTCTGAGTTATCCATGCACATATTTAACTATAAAAATATCATCTGGGAAAAATAAATATAAATAAATAGTAATTTATTGGTATTAATTTAGGTGTTTTCATTCATTTATTTATTTATATAAAGCCATATAAATAGTTATATACATTATATATATAACTATAACTATTATTATGTAANATTAATTTATAGTGAATTCTTAATATAATTAAAAAAAAAAAAGAAAATAAATTAGCCAGCTGAACATAAATGTATTTATATAACTTAAGGGCACTCACTATTGACTCCAAGACAACAGTGTCTAATGAAAACTAAAGAGAACTCTTTACTGATTCTACCCTGAGCCACAATACAAGAAGGTGATAGAAAATTCAACCGTTCAGATGGTTGGGGGATGTGACTCTGTGAAGGACTATATTGCTGCTGTTTTTGTCACTCAGTGTCTCACTGGACACAATTAATTTTCTAATCGTGTGGAACTTCTTCCTTGTGATGTCAGAAGCATTAAGACTCCTCCACTTCAGCCAGGAAACCAAGACAGGTCCTTCTACATTCACTGTCACCATGCTTCTGAAAACATCATTAGGTTAGAGAAAAGGGCATTCAATACCCATGATGAGACAGCATGGCTTGGAGCACCGACTCATTAAGTAATCTTTAGGAGTAAATGTCATTAGTTCCCATCTCTTCCAGATGTTTCCCCTCGCCAACAGAACAAGTATAGTTATCAATTGCCTAATAAAATTCAGCAACATTAATTCGCCCGTTCGTTATAATACACGTCTAGTTTTGTGATGGTTGAATTCAAAGGGTTATAGTTGACGTGGGAACTCTAAGTGTTTTCAATAATGACACAGCTTACAGCAAGAGTAAAGAATATGTGACAAATTGGCCTACTGCTACCTCCGCCTTTAGCCTTTGCTATAATTGGTTAAACTCGCTTCCAATAAGCAATTTGACGTCTAGCATATTCCATTTAAACTTTTATTTAAAGATAAGATCCTATCAAATGCAGGAGTTTGGGCATACAATTACCATTTTGACACTAGAGTTTGCAGATATTAGTGAGAAAGATGGTTTATTTCTTTCCATCATGTGGTTTTAGACACAAAATTATATGGGTTAATGACCGAGTCATAGAATCATAGAATGGTTTAGGTTGGAAGGGACCTCAAAGATCATCCAGTTCCAACCCCCTCGCCATAGCAGGGACACCTCCCACTAGATCAGGTCGCTGAAGGCCTCATCCAGCCTGGCATTCAACACCTCCAGGGAGGGAGCAGCCACAACCTCCCTCCTCCCTGGGCAACCCATTCCAGTGTCTCGCCACCCTCACTGTAAAGAACTTCCTCCTAACATCACATTTAAAATCTCCCTTCTGCCAGTTTAAACCCTTCTTAAGTCCTATCTTATATATCCTGTGATAAAGAAGAATTTGATTCATGTTGAAAATAAATAAGCAATGCCATAAGAGGGCAGAGAAGGGACAGTGTATTGCGAAGTTACTACTCAATAGGGGTGTTTGTTTTTGATTGCAAGAAGTGTTATGTCTGCTTTCCTCCTGCCAACAAAAAGGCAGAAACTGCTGACTGGAGAGAGGGGAGGGAAGCTACCTATCTGGTCCTTGTTGGTAGAGGGGTTGGTGTTGCAATGGGCAGCACTTCTGCTGAGGTTGCTCCAAAGTCAGAGAGGAAGTTGTCTGCTGAAGAACCTTGGGGTCACAGGATGCAAGAGCACAGAGGCTCTGCCCTTTGCAAGAACTGTTTTGCAAAGTCGTGGTTTGCTCATTGTTTATTCATAAGGAGATCATTCAAAAACCTTGTGCCACGATTGTATCGGTGTGTGAGTGTTGGTGGAGTGGGCAGACTCCCCCTCACACCCAGTGCCATTTGCCTATTATCCCACAAAATAAAACCTTAGCGTCTTTTTGGGCACAATTGATGTGGACGGTGCTAATTAGGGCTCATTTTTCACATACACATTGTGATGAGACAATGTTTTCTGTTGCTCTGAGAGAATGTGGATTTTTTTCTTGCTCTGTTTTCAGCACAGATGTCTACTTGTAAATCTGAGTGTTTGTTGTTATGTTATAGCTACCTTGTTTCAAATGGTTTATCATCTTCGTCAGGGTCAATAATGTATCCTGACTAGGGAAGTATATGTATTGGCTCCAGTTCAGATAGGGTTAACTTTCTACACAAAAACACACAGAACCACAGAACATTAGGGGTTGGATGGGATCTCAAAAGATCATCTAGTCCATCCCCCCTGCCAGAGCAGGATCACCTAGAACAGGTCACACAGGAACACGTTCAGATGTCCACAGAAGGATAGACTCCAAGACCTCTCTGGGCAGCCTGTTCCAGGGTTTTGTGACCCTCACAGTGAAAAGGTTTTTCCTTATGTTCATGTGGAACCTCCTATGCACCAGCTTGCACCCACTGGACCCTTGTCCTATCACTGGACATCACTGAGAAGATCTGCCTCTGTCCTCCTTACACTTGCCCTTCACATAGTTATAAACATTAAGGAGGTCACCTCTCAGTCTCCTCCCCTCCAAGCTAAACAGACCAGCTGAAAACTGATGATGAAGAGTTAAAATAAACTTGACATCTGAGATTTATGTACAGGTAGTTCAAGGGAATATGTTCCCCAAAGTGGATTTTCTACAGACACTTGCTTTTTTAACAACCTGCAAAGCAGGTGCTAAGTGCCTTCCTCATCCAAATCAGCAGGAAACATCAGAAATTTTGCTTCTGTAGCAATGCAGTCATTCAGATTCCACTTCTGCACTTATCTGGAAGCTTTTTTGCTGTCACCTTGTGAAAAGAATCTCACTGGAGGGGCAGAGTGTGAGATCTTTCCAGAAGCTGCAATAACAACAGGATTAGGCCATGATTAACTTCTGCAGGATATGGGTCAAACCTTGCATAAAGCCTAAGAAATAGAACTGTGTTTGTTCTTTAAATCTAACATACTGCAGCTCAGACTTCTTGCCATGGACAGGCTACTGATTTGTGCTTTATTCTCAGCCAGCCAGAAGATTTCTGTTAATATGGACATGTTAGGGGGGACTGGAGCACATGCCTTATGAGGAGAGCTTGAGGGACCTCGGACTTTTTAGTCTGGAGATGAGAAGACTGAGAGGGGATTTAATAAATGTTTATAATATCTGAGAGATGGGTGTCAGAAGAGGGGGGACAGGCTCTGCCCACTTGCTCCCTGTGATAGGACAAGGAGCAATGAGTGTAAGCTACAGCACAAGGGGTTCCATCTCAACGCAAGGGGGAACTTCTTTACTGTAAGGGTCACAAAGCACTGGAACAGGCTGCCCAGAGAGGCTGTGGAGTCTCCTTCTCTGGAGATTTTCAAGGCCTCTCTGGATGTGTTGCTCTGTGGCCTGAACTAGATTGTATGGTCCTGCTGTGGCAGGGGCGTTGGACTCGATGATCTCCTTGGGTCCCTTCCAATCCCTGGCATCCTGTGGTCCTGTGATGTTAGTACAGGCATTCAAATACATTAATACAGACAAGAAAACTACAGGTGCAAGGTGATATTTTATCATGTACGTATCACTTTCTGAGCCCCTTTGAGATAAGATATTTCATTAGCTGTATGTTTTGTCCTTGTACTGGCCATTCAAAGATATTTTCTCTATCTAAATCTGCACTTGAAAAATGAACTGAAAATAATCAGTTGGAAAGATTACTACCATCATCTGTTATTCTTTAGCCAAACGTACAGAGTCAGGTAAATTACTTGCCTCCTTGGATTAGTCACAGTGCCTGACAGCTTCCTCATATATCCAGTTGTGATTATGCATTGCTTTTAGTGATGAATAAACTCCATAAATGCTAAGATAAGCATGGAAATCTTACTGTTTCAAAGCTTTTTTTTTTTTCCTCCTTATGGTTTATACATATCACACATGCTGGAGCTAAAATTCTAGTATCAGGAGAGGTTAATCATGCAAAACATGAGTCTAAACATGTCTTCGAGTAGCAAAGAAATGAGATTCTGAAACGCGTTGCACAACAGAAGGCAGAGGAAATATTTGTACAAATCTTTGCACAAATATAACCTTCCTCATTTCACAAGATCAGAGGATCACAGGATGTCAGGGGTAGGAAGGTATCCAAAGAGAGCATTGAGTCTAACCCCTCTGCCACAGCAGGACCATATAATCTATCTTAGGTCACAGAGGAATGCATCCAGATGGGCCTTGAAAGTCTCCAGAAAAGGAAACTCCACAGCTTCTGTGGGGAGCCTCTGCCAGTGCTCTGTGACCCTTACAGTTAAGAACTTCCTGCTTGTGTTAAGGTGGAACCTCTTGTGCTGCAGCTTGTATCCATTGCAACCTGTCCTACCACAGGAAGCAAATGAGCAGAGCCTGTCCCCTCCCTCTTGACACTCAGCCTTCAGATATTTATAAACATTTATTAAATCCCCTCTCAGTCTTCTCTTCTCTTAGGTCCCTCAGCCTCTCATTATCAGGAAGTGCTCCAGTCCCCTAATCATCCTCACAGCCCTTCACTGCAATCATCCTTGTAGCTTCTCCAGCAGATCCCTATCTCTCTTAAACTCAATGCAGTACTCAGGATGAGTTCCCTAAGATTCCATTTCATAACACCTACAAAGAATGAAGCTACCAAACCCACTCCTCAGCATGGCCACCAGGGTTAGTTTCTGACCATTGCAATGGAACATTCGAAAAAACAGAAAGTTATCAGTTGGATGGAATACTTTAAATGAGCAATGTTAGACAGTGGATTTATTTTCTTTCCCTAAAATTACGGAATTTTGCAGGCAAAATATTTTTGGTGCAATAAACTAAACAAGGAAAATTTACATTTTCCTGAATTTACAGATGTTCCTCACCGCTGTCAAAACACTCCTAGCTTGTTGCTCTTCTCCAGAATGCTTAAGCAGTGGTTATCCATCAAACTGAAGCTAATGAGCTTCCAGCTGACTCTCATATAGTGGAGAAGTCCCAGTTGAAGCACTGGGTCTGTTGCAGGCAGCAAGTCTCTATGGGTAATGCTTACTATTGCAGTAAGCATTTCAAGCTCTTCATATTACAATTTTCATAGAGTTATCAAATGGTTTAGGTTGAAAGGGACCTCAAAGCTCATCCAGTTACAATCCCATCTGTGCCATAGGCAGGGACAGCTCCCACTAGAACAGGTCATCCAAGGCCTCATCCAACCTGGCTTTCAATACCTTCAGGGAGGGAACAGCCACAACCTCCCTGGGCAAACTGTGCCAGTGTCTCACCACCCTCACCATAAAGAACTTCCTCCTACATCTCATTTAAATCTCCCCTCTTCCAGTTTCAACCCATTAGCCCTCATCCTGTCTTAACAAGACCTTGTAAAAAGTCCCTCACCAGCCCTCCTAAAGGCCCCTTTCAGATACTGGATAAATATGTATAAATAAGTAAATAAATAAAGCCATCAAACTGACCTTCTCTGCTAACCTTTGACTTGCCTAACTGATTTAAAATATCCATTTACTATTAGTAATATACTGCTAGTCTGGAAGAATTTAATCTTAGATCTACATAACAATTTACCATCACTTACAGCTATGTCCCTCACACCACTGGTCCAGCAGCTTATGGTAATGCTTATCTGTTCAGGTATGATAGAATCATATGATAGAATCAGTCACAGTTGGAAGAGACCACAAGGATCATCTAATTCCAACATGGGCACAGACACCTCACACTAGATCAGGCTGTCTAGAGCCTCATCCAGCCTGCCCTTAAACATCTCCAGGAATGGGGCTTCTACCACCTCCCTGGGCAACTTGTTCCAGGGTCTCACCAATCTCATAGTGAAGAACTTCTTCCTCACAACCAGTCTGAATCTACCTATTTCTAGCTTTGTTCCATTTCCCCTGGTCTTATCACAACATGACATCCTAAAAAGTCTCTCCCCAGCTTTCTTGTAGCCCCCTTAAGACACTGAAAGGCCACAATAAGGTCACCTCGGAGTCTTCTCCTCTTCAGACTGAACAGCCCCAACTCCCTCAGTCTCTCTTCATAGGAGATGGCTCATCCAGATACCTGACAGTGTGACTCATGTTGTGCCTCTAGCTACATCTTCTCTTTTAGAGTGGACAGATCTACCAGTACTTGTCTTATTTCGTAATAACACAGCATCCAATGTCCTCTGGTGCACCATAGAGACTTCATAAAACCTCCTTCCTAATGCAGTTAAATCATAGAATCATTTAACTGCATAGGGTTGAGTTTTCAGTGGTGTGGGGGTTTTTTTGTTTGGTTTAGAGTTTTTCTTTGCTTGGGGTTTTATAGCCAGCACAGGTTCTTTTTCTGGTGTAGCTGCAGCAGTTTCTGTCCAGTGACAAGACAAAGGGCAATGGATGGAAGCTGAGGTATAGAGAGGTCCATGGAAACATGAGGAAAAAATGTTTTTAATGTGAGGGTGACAGAACACTGGAACAGGCTGCTCTGGGAGGTTGTGGAGTCTCCCTCCCTGGAGATATTAAAAACCCACCTGGATGTATTCTTGTGTGATCTGCTCTAGGTGATCCTGCTCTGGCAGGGGAATTGGACTGGATGAGCTTTTGAGGTTCCTTCCAGTCCCTGACATTCTGTGATTTTGTGGCTACTCATTATAGCAACACAATAGTCCTGATACATTTCCCCAAGGTGATAAACATCACCACAGGGAGCACACAGAGTATATAAGGATTTACTTCACACAAACAGGCCAGCACTGCAAACATGCGCTATTCAGCTAAATAAATAAATGCATGTGAGAGTTAGTTTTACAGGCTTTGGTCAAATTTCTTGTTATCTCAACCCTTCATGTACTCCACTGGGCACCAAAAAGGGTATAGTGGATCAGGCATAGCCTGCAGCTGAGCCTTATACAGTCACTCAAAGAACTGCCATCCCCTTGGTGGAACAAAAAGCAGAATGAGGAGAAAAAGGAAAAGCCCTGTCAGTTGAGATAAGGGGAATTTAATAGAACAGGACAAAGAGATTGGGCTGCTTGCAGAGGTGGTGGAGTCACCGTCCCTGGAGCTTTTTAAAAGGCAACTGTATGAGGCTCTTAGTGCCGTGGTTTAGTTAATTAGAAAGCATTAGGTGATAGGTTGGACTTGATGATCTCAAAGGTCATTTCCAACCTGGTTAATCCTGTGATTCTGAGTGACAACAGCAATCAGAGAGGACAGCAACACTAATGAAATAGTACACACAGCAAGTGATAAAACACAAAGCACTGACCTCAATGGCCTGGCTAAGCCCAGCCACCTGATCCTGCCCTCCTGCTGCTCATACCCACCACTTGCTCATATCAGTCACACTTGCCCCAGTCAGCCTTTCTCTTGTATATCAGGCATGACATCAGTATGGTGTCATAGAATCATAGAATGGTTTAGGTTGAAAGAGACCTCAAAGATCATCCAGTTCAAACCCCCCCGCCATGGGCAAGGACACCTCCCACTAGATCAGGTCACTCATCCAACCTGGCCTTGAACATCTCCAGGGAGGGAGCAGCCACAACCTCTCTGGGCAACCCGTTCCAGTGTCTCACCACCCTCACTGTAAAGAACTTCCTCCTCACATCCAGTTTCAATCTCCCCTCCACCAGTTTGAACCCATTCCCCCTCATCCTGTCATTACAAGACCTTGTGAATAGTCCCTCCCCAGCCTTCCTGTAGGCCCCCTTCAGGTAGTGGAAAGTGTGAAGGGTTAAGCCCCCCTGGCGCCCCCTGTCTTTTCCCAAGGAATGGTTTCACCCTTTTCCCAGGTTGCATGGTTAGACACTCCCACTTCCTGCTAGGATTTTGGGACTATAAGAGGGGGAACCCAGTCCCCCGCGGCTGGCTCTCTCTCTTCTCCCTTCTCCACTTCCCCT
>VWZI01010723.1:509427-525598 GCA_013396835.1 Psilopogon haemacephalus
TTTTTTTTTTTTTTCCTTCTCCCCTTTTCTCCCTGGTCTCTGTACCCTTTTCCCTTATTCCCCATATCCCAAAGCTTGTTTCCCTTTCTCCCACCTTTTGTAAAAAAACCCTTTCCCCTTACTTGTTGTTAAAGTTTATCCTTTTTACTTCCAAATCGTTTTGAGTCTTTACTGGGCTTTTGGGCTCAGGGTGGGGGCAGCTAGCCTCAACCCAATACAGAAAGCTACTACAAGGTCTTCTTGAAGCCTTCTCTTCTCCAGGATGAAGAGCTTCGACTCTTGTAGCCTGTCCTCATAGCAGAGGTGCTGCAGCCCTCTGATCATCTTCGTGGCCCTCCTCTGGACTTGCTACAACAGTTCCATGTCCTTCTTGCATTGGGGTCTCCAGAATTGTACACAATACTCCAGGTGGCTGGTTCAGCTGTTTATCTTGGCTGTGGCCCCTCCCATCTTCAGTGGGTGGAAGGGAACACTGTCCATCCACTCATACTCACAAAGCAAATGGAAAAAGTGTTGAAGGTAGGACAGGTACAACAGTCAGTCAGTCCTTGAAATGTATATGTCTCTCAACAAAGGTTCTGTGGTAGTTCTGGTTTGCTTTGTTTTTTGGTTTTTTTTACCTTTTAACAAGCTCAAATGAACCCAAGATTTTACAGGCTCTCCAAAGTCTCTTACTCCGCAGACTTTCAAGCTGTCTGGATCTGTTCCTGTGTGACCTGCACTAGATTCTTTGGTCCTGCTCTGGCAGGGGGGGTTGGACTTGATTATCTATGGAGGTCCCTCCCAACCCCTAACATCCTGTGATCCCTTGTAGTCACCAAACCACTGTGAGTTGCCAATGAAACCTCTTCTTTGCATGACAGGGGGATGAAAGTTTCTGTGATGCTTTTTGCAACCACAGGGACCACATAATGCTTTAGTTGTGTTGAAAAAAAAATTAATCATCTCTGATTTACTCCTTCTGCCACTGAAAGTAATAAAGACAAGACAGAGAGAATGACCATCTTACACATTTTTGGTATCTAACCACTGTTTTTCTTTCTTTAGATGCAGCAATGGTAAACTTTGTTTCCGAATCACACACCTATTGTGCTAGTTTGAACCGAACCACCACACCTATAAAGAAACAGCAGCCCCGAAAATTCTTCTCTGTGTTCCCAGACTATACAATCTGATACCTAAAGCTTCTTGAAATTGTTTGCCAGAGGTGAGAGCTGTGGTGGTGTTGACGATCCTTGCCTTCGGAAGCTTTTCAAGATAACAGTCAGGTTCAACTTTCAGTAAGTCTCCTTGTGAACTTTGGGTATAATCTCTTTAAAGCTCCAGCTAAGCTCACCAAACCTTGTGAGGTTTTCCTTCCCACAACAGTTTTTTTTCCCTTGCATTTGAAAAGCTTCAATGGTCTATCAAGCAGGCTGTGAAGGGTTTTGTTTTTTTTTTCTCCTTCTCTGACAGAGAGGAGAGCCAGAGAACTCTACAAACCCTTAAAAGAAAAAATGAAACCTTGAAAAATGTTATGAATGTTTTCCCACTGCAAGTTTCAGCTGTGGTTCATTGGTGGATTTTGCTCATTTTGGCCAGGAATAGGCCCTAATGGGCTGACCCATGAGGGCATTGGTATTCCACTTAAGTAAATTCAAGTGCCTAGATCAATATTTTGAATTTTCTCTGACATCTAAGTCCAGTACTATGGTTTTAACTCACCTTCGTGTTTTAAACAGCAAGCTGAAGGGGAAAAAATATCTGTGTCTTCTTTGCACTGGTATGATTTTAATAAATATTTCTAGCTGGGAAGAAAAAAAAAAAAAGACTACTACTTCTGTGTGGGCATCAACAAATAACCTGTTCCTATCTGGGACACTGGCATTAGGCTAACCAGTTGTGCTTCAGACACAGCATTGATGCCTGAAGAGAACCACACAGAATCACAGAATGTTAGAGGTTGGAAGGCCCCTCCAGAGGTCATCGAGTCCAATCCCCCCTGCCAAGGCAGTCTGCACAGGAATGCATCCAGGCAAGTCTTGAAATTCTGCAGAGAATGACACTTCAAAACCCACCCTGGGCAGCCTGTTTCAGTGCTCCGTCACCCTCACTGTAAAGATTTTTCTCCTCATGTCGAGGTGAAATCTTCTGTGTTCCAGTTTGTATCCATTGTTTCTTGTCCTATCACTTGCACCACTGAAAAGAGATTGGCCCCATCCACTTGCCAATAGTAAGAAGTCTGGTTTGGATACATTATGACACCATCAATATTATTTCTTTTCTGTGACCTAATGATAAACCTATTATGGCTGTTTGGGATAGATTTCTACCTCAGAAATAAAAAAAAAAAAACTGGAACAGAGAAACTCGAAGTGGAAGAGTATTGGAGTCTCTGAGTGGAGAGGTCATAAAATGGCCATAAATGGCAACAATAAGTTAATATAATTTCATTGGAGCATCAGAAACTTTATGTTTGGAAGCACAGCTTTAATCTTCCCCTTTGTTGCTTCTGCTGCACCCACTGCTGTCTTCCCCTGATGCTGTTTGGGCTGCTGCTTTGCTGCTGCTTGACCCCATCCCCATCCTCTTTAATGTTATTATATTCTGTAGTAGTTTATTTTCCTTACACTGTTATATTTAGTTTAAACTGCTAAAAAAATACAATGTCTGGTTTGGGGTTTTTTTCTGTTTTTTTTTTTTACTTTCCAAACTTTGAGTTGTAGTGAATTTTCTCCACTGGGAGAGGGATCTGACCTAACCCACCACACCTCTTGACTTAGCTGGGACAATTAATGAGGCAGGAATTATAAAATATGTTGTTATTTTATTTCCAAAAGCCCTGCCTACAAACCATATACAAACCACTTAAATTTGAGTTCTAATTCAGTCAGGAAAATCTTCACAAGGATGCTTATGGGCAATTCATTAATTTAGGAGAATCAGAAAATTGGAAAAGTTTAGCCACAAAATGGCTTTGTCCCACTTATAAATAGGCAGCCTAGAGCCCTAGGGAAAACCTATTCTACTCAGAGTGGTGGAGTAGAAGTTTCAATATAGTCCCTGGCTCCTTCGTGGCAGTGTTGGAAATGCTCAGCGTCTTGATAGCTTGTCGCGGGATATCAATTTAATTAGTGTTGATATCCGCGGAGGGGGGTCCTGGAGTCCCCTGGGTTCTTTGGACACGCGGTTGGAAGGAATAAATGCACAAGTTGCTTAAAATGCCGAATAAACAGTTTAACAGTCAGAATTTAGGAAACAGAGAGCTTACATACAAAACAGACCCCAGCCGTGCCTATAAAACCCGCCAGACACGAGGGGATACAATGCTTCTTCCTGAGAGACAGGGAAAGAAAGAAGGACCAACTTATCCCAGATAGGAAGAGAAGGAGAGAGAGAGAAGGGGGGGGGTTTGCCTTGCCACTTCTCTCTTAAGCTGCAATGCTGCTGCTGCCTTTGCTGCTGCATGTGGCTGGAACTCTTCACAGGACGAGGGGAGAATGAAGAAGAACCCCTAACGGTCGCTGGACCCTGCCTAAATACCCCTAGGGGGCGCGTGAAACTGACCAATAGGCATTCATCATTCACTGACTGACCAATTGGTTCAAAATAGTCCCATGCATACATGCAGCCCGAGGTCTTCCTGGGTCCCGGGGCCACGTGGTGTGTCCCCCGTCCCTCAACCCCTTCTGGACCTTGTACAGAAGGGGAAGGAGGGACCCCAGGAACTGAACCAACTCTAGGGTGTTAATCACACCCATACCAGGACATAGATGTTGAGAGGCTTCTAGATCTTTCCAGACTCTAGCAGGGTGCTGGGAAAGAGGCAGACCATCTCTGTCCTGATTCTGGTTCCTCCTGGCATGAAGGCTTGAAAAGGTGCAGGCAGGATCTCTTGCAGATATGCAGTGGCACTCCTCACTGCATCATAATGCACTTAATGCCTTCTCCTGGTAAACTTGAAGCAATTAAGTTTAAAGGTAGTTCAAACCCAAAACATTAGTGCTAAGCTTGTCTGCAGCACAAGGCAGAGAAGAATGTATTGTCTAAGCAGAGAGCAGTGAGGCAGAAGCATGTTGTGTGAGCAAAGCAGAATGTAGAGCAGAACAGCACTCACTGAGGCAGAGCAGTGAGGCAGAGGCAGCACAGAGCAGCACAACTGCTTTCAGCTTAGCTCCATTTATATTCTTTGCCCAAGTGCAATGGCTCCTTTGGCCACAGAGATTCACCAACCAAAATGGCATTTGCAAAACTGACTTTATTAGGTGACCCCAGGGCGTGCTTCCCCTTATTTGGGCAAGACACTGACAAGTACCTAAACACCTGTGGGTACCTGTTAATCACTTTTGGAGGGGGCATAATGGCCCAAGTCTTTGTTTCCCTCCTGCCCTTGCTTCCCCCATCAGCAGAAGGGTGGGGCATGCCAGGACATGTTTTAGGCCAGGACACCTATCAATTAAATTTTAAAAGTGATAAGGCAGTGGTTCAGGAGAAAGGCCTTACAGCTAATCTTAACTGCTATCTAAATAGCTGGCAAGGCAAATCTGTAAATTTGTCTTTCCTGTGCTTTTATCCAAGCCATAATGGCAATAAAAGCCTGGTTTGTTCCTGAAGTTGAATTAAAGTTTGGAAACTGAACAATAGGCAACATCTAAGTGACAGGTGAATTCAAGACATGAATTCTGTAACTGGAATAAACAAGTCAAGTGGGAAACACGATCAGCTATAGAGTATACCTTTGGTGTAGAAAGAAACTGAATTTCCATGTGTGCCTGCAGTATGGGTATTGCAATGGGGTTTGGAAAGTCTTTTTCACTTATATTTATTAGTATCCATCAGTTGATGAAAAATGCAAGAATGTGTTTGGAACTCCTCAGCTAGCTCCTCACAGGAAGTTGACAAGCACACATCATGATTTCAATATGGAAAACAGATTTTCAGTCATGAAAACATGATTGAAACGCATTAAGATGCTTTACTCTAGAAAAACACAGCATCTGCTTTTAAAGAAGTAATTAGGGGGGAAATCTGAATCCTCTCTTGGTTTCCATCTCTCTAGTTCCTCCCTCCCAGTTTTCTGGTTTTGTGTCATGCCGTTGAAATAAAAAAATACAAAGGCCAAGATAGCAGGAAAAAAACCCATGTCTTTATAATCATCCTTAGAGAAGAATACCCCATGCACATTGCTGGTAATGCCCATTGATATGATAAAGCAGCCAATACATTCAAATTTAATCTATTTAAACTCTTTAGTACAACTATTCCATGGTGGATAATATTCAGTTCATTGGGCCCCAATGGTCTGCAGAGGAATGGCTTTTGTCTTATCCCTCAAACTCAATCCTGTACATGCCACTAATTCTTCACAAGTCTTAGAAATATTCACTCAGAGAGCATTTAAACATTTATAATTTGTTTAATTAATAAATAAACCATGCTTTAAAAATAATTTTTTATTTCCCCTGCGGAGTCTAGCAGTGACATGACTCAAACTCACTATTTCATTCCCAGGAGGTACAAGTGCTAAAAACAAAATGCAACTCCTTTGTTAGAATCATAGAATCGGTAGGGTTGGAAGGGACCACAAGGATCATCTAGTTCCAACCCCCCTGCCATGGGCAGGGACATGTACAAGACTGCAATGTATGCTTAAGTCTAAAATCTTGAACTGAACAAACATAAAATGCCATCCAAACCTGATTATATTTGATAGAATTGTAATAGTAGTCTTTGGGATATTTGTTTGTTTGGGTTTTTTTTCCAAGATGACCCTTTTTTAGTTCTTTCTAGATGGCCACCTTGAGTACTGTGTCCAGTTCTGGAGCCCCTATTACAAGAAAGACATGGACATGCTGGAATGTGTCCGGAGAAGGACCACAAGGATGATCAGAGGTCTCAAACCCCTCTCCTATAAAAATAGGCTGAGAGAGTTGGGGTTGTTTGGTCTGGAGAAGAAATGGCTCCAAGGAGATCTTATTGTGGCCTTCCACTATCTGAAGGGATCCTACAGGAAAACTGGGGAGGGACATCATGTCAGGCAGTGATAGGACTGGAGGGAATGGAGCAAAACTAGAAGTGAGTAGATTCAGATTGGATGTTAGGAAGAAGTTCTTCACCCTGTGGGTGATGAGACGCTGGAACAGGTTGCCCAGAGAGGTGGTGGAAGCCTCATCCCTGGAGGTCTTTAAGGCAAGGCTGGATGTGGCTCTGAGCGACCTGATCTAGTGTAAGGTGTTCCTGCCCATGGCAGGAGGGTTGGAACAAAATGATCCTTCAGATCCCTTCCAGCCCTGACAATTCTGTATTTCTATGACATGAATCATTAAACCATATTAGAATATTTAATTTGTCTTTTAGTAAAGGGGTTTGCCATCCATGATGCAAAAATGATGCATGTTCCTTATGGTTGTTTTTATTTTTCAAGGTGTAATGGCAGTTTACAATATTCATCAGTGTTCCAGAGAAGAAACAAATGTCTTCTAAAAAAATCTTTCACATGACTTCCAGAAGGATAACAAAACCAGGCCTACTTTCCTAAGATCTTCACAAAGTTCAGAGCTGAGCCTTTTAAATGCAAATTTAAATGATCTTGCATTATATTTTTAGAGATTAGTGTCAAGAAAGCTGATAAGATTCAACAAGAAATATGAGTGATGTACCCATCCTGAATTTAAAAACCAAAATTATTTCTGAAGAATCTACTTTCTAAATTTCTGAAGAACCTCCTTTCTGGAGGCCTGCTTTCCTACGACCTTCAGAAAGATCTGAGCTGAGGATTATAAATGCAAAATATTATTTTTCTTGAATGATATGTTCAACATCTTTGTAGGCAACATGGACTAAGGCATTGAGTGTAGCCTCAGCAAGTTTGCTGATGACCCCAAGCTGTGTGGTGCAGCAGACAGGCTGGAGAGCAGGGATGGCATCCAGAGGGACCTGGACAGGCTGGAGAGGTGGGCACAAGCCAACATCATGAGGTTCAACAAGGCCAAGTACAAGGCCCTGCAGCTGGGTCGAGGCAATCCTAAGCACAAATCCAGGCTGGGCAGTAATTGGCTGGAGAGCAGCCCTGAGGAGAGGGACCTGGGGGTGCTGGTGGATGAGAAGCTCAACATGAGGCAGCAGTGTGCACTTGCAGCCCAGAAAGCCAACCAGATCCTGGGCTGCATCAGGAGAAGTGTGGCCAGCAGGTTGAGAGAGGTGATTCTCCCCCTGTACTCTGCCCTGGTGAGACCCCACCTGGAGTACTGCATCAATTTCTGGAGTCCCTATTACAAGAGGGATGTGGACATGCTGGAGTGTGTCCAGAGAAGGGCCACGAGGATGCTCAGAGGGCTGCAGCACCTCTTCTATGAGGACAGACTGAAAGAGTTGGGGCTGTTCAGTCTGGAGAAGAGAAGGCTCCCAAGTGACCTTCTTGTGATCTTCCAGTGTCTGAAGGGGGCCTACAGAAAAGCTGGGGAGGGACTTTTTAGGCTATCAGGTAGAGAGAGGACTAGGGGGAATGGAGCAAAGCTGGAGGTGGAGAGATTCTGCCTGGACATGAGGAGGAAGTTGTTCACTATGAGAGTGGTGAGGCCATAGAATGGGTTACCCAGGAGGGTGGTTGGGGCCACATGCCTGGAGGTGTTTGAAGCCAGGTGGATGAGGCTCTGTCCAGCCTAATCTAGTGTAGGGTGTCCCTGGGCATGGCAGGGGGATTGGAACTGGATGATCCTTATGGTCCCTTCCAACCTTGACCTAGTTCTATGATTCTGTATTTTTAGAGAGTAGTGTCAAGCAAGCTGATAAGATTCATCAAGGAGTTTGAGGGCTGTACTCATCCTGAATTTTAAAACCAAAATTATTTCTGAAGAACCTAACCCACAGTGGAGTAATGTTTCGGCTCTACTTCTCTTTTCTTTTTTTCATTTTAGTTATTATCTGTTCATTAGGACTAGGGCCTGAAATAGATAGAGGTAAAATGCTTGTTCATTGCTGCACGGAGAGATAGTCCACTGATCTATGGACATAAGCTGTGAAATTTGACTTTTGAACAGGAGGAAAGGACAGCACATATCTGTTTTGTTCTGAGGTCTGACGTGCAAGCAAAAGGAATTGCAATTATAGGCATGCCAATAGAATTAGAGTAACAAAACACTGTGCTAGAGACATAACTCACCTTGGAAATGGTTAGTTTGTGGATTGAGCTCACATCAGTTTTTTGGGGGGAAAACAATCACAGAAAGAATAATATTTTGCTGCTACAATCACATCTGTTCACAGAATCACAGGATGTTAGGGGCTGGGAAGGACCTCGAAAGATAATCGAGTCCAACCTACATGCCAGAGAGGGGTCACCTAGAGTAGGTCACATAGGAATACATCCTGGCAGGTTTTGAATGTCTCCAGGGAAAGAGACTCCACAACCTTCCTAGGCAGCCTTTTTCAGGTCTCTGCCATCCTCACAGGGAAAAAAGGTTTTCTTTATGTTCACGTGGAACCTCAGTTCCCACTTGTTTCCATTGTCCCTCATTTTATCTTTGGACGTCACTGAGCAGCGACTGGCTCTGTCCTCCTGACACTCACCCTTCACCTATTTCTAACCATGAATGAGGTCACTACTCAGTCTCCTCCAAGCTAAAGAGCCCCAGCTCCCTCAGCACTTCCTCATAAAGATGTTCCACTCTAGCATCTTTATGGCTCTGTTCTGGACTCTCTCAAGCAGTTTCCTGAGGTCGTTCTTGAACTGAAGAATCCAGAACTAGACACAATATTTCAGATGCAGCCTCACCAGGGCAGAGTAGAGAGGGAGTAGAATGTCTCCTGACCTACTAACCACATTCCTTCTAGTACATCCCAGGATGCCATTGACCTTCTTGGACACAAGGGCACATTGCTATTGCTAGGTTACGGTCATTCTTCTGTCCCCCAGGATGCTTAAGTCCTTTCCTCTACACTGCTCTCCAATACTCTTCATGGAGTTGTTCTTTACCAATGCATGACAAGGTTGCTGATGACACCAAACTGGAAGGCTTGCTGATACAGCTGAAGGCAGTGTGGCCATTCAGCAAGACCTGGACAGACTGGAGAGCTGGGCATAGAGGAACAAAATGAGGTTCAACAAGGACAAGTGAAGAGCCCTGCACCTGGGGAGGAATAATAAACTGCACCTGTACAGGTTGGGAGGTGATCTGCTGGAGAGCAGCCCTGTGGAGAGGGACCTGGGAGTGCTGGTAGATAACAAGTTAACCATGGGACAGCAATGTGCCCTTGCAGCCAAGAGGGCCAATGGGATCCTGGGCTGTATTAGGAAGAGTGCATCCAAGCAGATCAAAGGAGGTTCTCCTCCCTCTCTACTCTACCCTGGTAAGACCTCATCTTGAATACTGCATTCATTTTTGGGCTCCTCAGTTTAAGAGAGACAGGGATCTGCTGGACAGTGTCCAGTGGAGGGCTACAAGGATGATTAGGGAAATGGAGCACTGCCTGACGAGGAGAGACTGAGGGACCTGGAGCTGCTGAGTCTGGAGAAGAGAAAATTGAGAGGGTGAGAAGGGGGAGGACAGGCTCTTCTCACTTGCTCCATGGGATAGGACAAGGAGCAATGGATATACGTTGCAGCACAGGAGGTTCCATGTCAACACAAGGGGTAACTTCCTTACTGTAAGGGTCACAGAACACTGGAACAAGCTCTCCAGAGGGGTTGTGGAGTGGTTATGGAGTCTCCTTCTCTGGAGACTTTCAAGGCCTGTCTGGATGTGTTCCTCTGCGACCTGAGCTAGATTGTATGGTCCTGCTGTGGCAGGGCAGGTTGAACTGGATGATATCTTTGGGTCTCTTCCAACCCCTGATGTCCTGTGATCCTGTGACTCTATGCCTGTCCTTGTTGTGTTTCATTCTATTTCTTCCTGCCCAACTTTTCAGCCTGTTTCTCACTGAATGGCAGCACAGCTACTCCTCCTACATTTGTGTCATCAGCAGGCTTAGAATCACAGAATTGTCAGGGCTGAAAGAGACCTCAAGGATCATTTAGCTCCAACTTGCCTGCCATGGGTAGGGATGTCTTCCACCAAATCAGGTTGCTCAGAGCCACATCCAGCCTGGCCTTAAAAATTTCCCTGGATGAGGCTTCTACCTCCTCCCTGAGCAACTCCTTCAAAGACTTTTACCATTATGACTGTATCAGCAAGTGGTACCAAGAAACAAACATACTAAGTTACGTATGAGGACAGGCTGAGAGAGTTGGGGCTTTTCAGACTGGAGAAGAGAAGGCTTCGAGGAGACCTTTTAGTAGCCTTCCAATATCTGAAGGGAGTCTACAGCAGGGCTGGTGAGGGACTATTCACATGGTCTTGTAATGACAGGACAAGGAGGAACGGGTTTAAACTGGCAGAGGGGAGATTTAAACGGCATGTTTGGAGGAAGTTCTTTACAGTGAGGGTAGTGAGACACTGGAATGGGCTGCCCAGGGAGGTTATGGCTGCTCCCTCTCTGGAGGTGTTCGAGGCCAGGTTGAAAGACACCTTGAGCAACCTATTCTAGCAGGAGGTGCCCCTGCCTGTGGCACAAGGGGGTTGGAACTGGATGATCTTTGAGGTCCCTTCCAACCTAAACCATTCTATGATTCTATGATTTTGTATCTTGAAAAATCTTTGCTATGGAACAAGCCTGATATGACACCTTACGTTTCCGAATTTGCTACAGAAGCAAAAATTCTCTTGGTAAGTATAATTTGGGATGTTCCAAGAAACTCACCCTGTAACTTGAGAAATTAATTCTCATCTACAGAAGCATGGCTGTGCCATTTCATTCATATGGATTCCCTAATTATTATCAAGCCTAATGGTGAAAAGCTATTTTTGCCTTGTTTTGTTGGCCTAATTTCACTTAAATTGGGATATTGTTTTAGTCATAAGAGAGGAAAACATGATTTTTTTTCTATAACAAAACAAGCCCTAAATTATTGTGTTTTTTTGTTGTTTTTTTAAATGCTGAGGAGACAGTTATAAATGTTAAGAGCACTGTTTTACAGCATCATTTTTCTTTCTTTTTCATAGGGTAACATATTCATTTCCTTCTTAGCATGGTTTTTGTCTCCTATTTTTTTTTAAAGAAGACAAGGATGTTTAGGTTAGCGACACATACATTTGTACATAGATGCATGTACATGAAAATATTCTTTTACTTGCCTGAAATCCTTTTTCACAGACACTTCTAGGTGCAATATTTTCCATGAAAGCTAAAGAGGAACATTAAATTAATAAAATGGAAATTCAAGTCTGATGAGCAGAGTTATCTTCTTATAAAACACTGAGATTTCGAAGCAAGACGCAACGAGATCACTAATCTAGAAACATTCAGAAATAATCATAATCTTATCTAAGCAATAGAAAGTTGAGAAATGTCTGCACCAGTAATATAATTCAATCTGCCTCCCATCCTCATCCTTAAATTGAGACAAAATCTTTATACTCCAGTCAAAGTTGTATTAGCAAGAGTAGGAATACTTTTAAAAGAAAAGCATTCAAGGGAGAGGCAAAAAGATCCTCCTACATAAGATATTCAGCTATAAAGCATCCTTGAAACCTACCACAAAACTCAGTTGGAGATTGAGAAGTTAGGAACATTGGTGGTCTCAATCTAGTTTGAGAAGGAAAATTGACTGAGCAACCATAGAGCTGGCAAAAGGTAAAGTTGTGTTTGCTTTGCTTTGTATTTTTTTTTTCTGTAATACTTCATTGCTTAAAGATATAATAAAAGTGATGAGACTGGTGAAGGGGCCAGGTGAAAGTCTTATGAGGAGAGTCTGAGGCAGCTGGAGCTGGGAGCTATTGAGCCTGGAGAAAAGGAGATTTAGAGGGGACCTTATCACTCTCTACAACTACCTAAAAGGAAGTTGTAGTCAGGTGGCAATCAAGCTCTTCTCCCAGGCAACATGTGACAGGACAAGCGGTCTGAAGCTGCACCAGGGGGGGTTAGGCTGGATGTTAAGAAGCACTTCCTCATGGAAAGGGTCATTAGGCACTGGAATGGACTGCCCAGGGAGTTGGGGGAGTCACCATCCCCGGAGGTCTTTAAGAAAAGGTTGGACGTGGCACTTAATGGTTTAGATTATGTGGTGGTGTTAGGTTATAGGCTGAATATGATGTTCTCAGAGGTCTTTTCTAAGTCTCAATGATTCTGTGATTCTATGAAGGGCTGGCTGACTCTTGCAGTAATATGATTATTAATATGGTAGAATTGGCTTTGATGCAAAAGAAGCTCTAAAAACAATACCGCGTAAGTTTTCAGACTCTTCTTAACTCTACCCATGTTCTTCTTTGAAACATCATTGCCAAGCTCCCACTACTATTTGAATGTTTTCCATTCTGGGTTTTGTGTTGTCATCCTATTCACAGGGTCTTGTAATGACAGAACGAGGGGTAATGCATTCAAACTGGCAGAGGGGAGACTTAAACAGGATGTCAGGAGAAAGTTCTTCACAGTGAGGGTGGTGAGACACTGGAACAAGTTGCTCAGGGAGGTTGTGGCTGCTCCCTCCCCGGAGGTGTTCAAGGCCAGGTTGGATGAGGTCTTGAGCATCCTGTCTAGTGAGAGGTGTCCCTGCCTATGGCATTAAGTACCTCAGAAGTTATATTGTTGGCAGAAAATACTTCAGTGAAAGAAAAATGAACTATATCTCAAAGCAGATTATTATGCTGTGGAAAGCAAGAGAGAAGCTACAAGTTCTGACTGGTATGCATCTACTGGTGCCTAACCACAAAATCATCACAGAAGTAGTAGGACCAAACATGTGGAATGAAAAAAACAAAACCTGACCTTGTTCCAGGATGCATGACTGAAACACAAGGGCTAATCAAATCCAACAATGACCAATTACATAACCAGGGAAAAAAAACTTTAAAAAAGGATGAAAATTAATACTGTTAGCTTTCTCCCTGACAAATATCATAAACCAGCCTAAACAGGTTCATTTTCAGTGCTGCAGGAAGGGCTAATCTGTAATTAAAACTTTATGAAAATTAGGGCTGCCTGTACAGAAGAATGTGGAGCTTGAAAGCCTTGACAAAATAATGCAAAGTCAAAGCAAGAGACACTGCTGGTTCTATTAACACAACAAAAGAGCAAATATCAAAGCAATCTCTGGAACAATTGCAGCAACTAAGTTGCTACATGTCAAAAAATGAACAGCCTTGGAAAGCAGAGAAAAAGAGACGAGCTTTATGCAGGAGAGAAAACCTAAAATTTCCCTATCACACTGCTGATCAGCAAGTGTAGCTGATACACGCTCAGCAACTCAATGGAATTCGCTCCCGAGAAGAAATTTTCTATTAGTGCTGAATGCATGATGTGGAAGGGGTGGGAAAAGAAAAAAAAAAAAAAAAAGAAAAAAAGAAAGTACTTCAAAGGCAAATGCCATTCCATAGACCAAATCCATATCTGTCTGCGTATGATACTGACGAAAGCTGAATGGAAATGGGGTGATTTCATATGCCACTGCTGGAATTAGTTCTGATGGCAACACTACGCTGTCCTGTAACATTAACTGCGTTGAAGCACGATCCAGCTGCTTTGCTGTTTGCAGAGGTCTTTCCTTTCACCGAGATGGGAAATGAATTGCCTTCTTAATAAAAAAAAAAAAGGAAGAATGTGAGGAAATGACAAGCTAAATACTGGAGGGCATTTATTACCCCTGCTTTCAGCCTAGCCTAGTGCACGGAGCAGTTACCTAAGAATCATAGAATCATAGAATCAGTCAGGGCTAGAAGAGACCACAAGGATCATTTAGTTCCAACCCCTCTGACATGCCCAGGGACACCCTACCCTACATCAGGCTGCACACAGCCTCATCCATCCTGGGAGACCTCACACAATCTTAGAATCATAGTATCAGTCAGGGTTGGAAAGGACCACAAAATCATCTAGTTCCAACCCCCCTGCCATACACAGGGACACCTCACACTAGATCAGGCTGCCTAGAGCCTCATCCAGCCTGGCCTTAAACACCTCCAGGGATAGGGTTTCCACCACGTCCCTGGCAACCCATTCCACCATCTCACTACTCTCATGGTGGAGAACATCCTAACATCCAGTCTGAGTCTACTCATTGCTAGCTTTGTTGCATTCCCCCTAGTCCTAAACATCCTGAAAAGTCCCTCTCCAGCTTTCTTGTAGGCCCCCCTTAAGATACTGAAATGCCACAATAATGTCACCTCAGAATCTTCTCCTCTCCAGACTGAACAACCCCAACTCCCTCAGTGTCTCCTCATAGCAGAGCAGTTATGATCATCAGAGCCCTCTGATCACCCTTGTGACCCTTCTCTGGACATGTTTCAGCACATCCGTATCCCTCTTGCAATAGTGGCTCCAGAACTGGACACAGTACTCCAGATGGAGTCTCACCAGTGCAGAGCAGAGGGGGAGGATCACTTCCCTTGCCCTGTTGGCCACATTTCTCTTGCTGCAGCTCAGGATCTGGTTGGCTTTCTGGGCTGCAAGAATACACACTGACAGATCATATTAAGCTTCTTGTTCATATTGAGCTCCTCAGTATCAACCTGATGTCGAAATTGTGACTTACCTGATCACAGCCTCTTCGCTCTATCAACTCCTCCAAAGATGAGAACAAGCCTCAGTCTGAACACTGTATCCTGCCTGCTATATTTTATGACATAAAGTATGCTAAAGGTGGTAGAGACTTTGGATATTCCCTGCTTCTGCATTTCCTGATCAGCAAATTGAAGAAATGTGTCTCTCTGGAGCCTCCTCTCTGCAAAGTAAAGTTGGGTGTGACATGCCATGACAAAAGGACACTTCCATGAAGACGTTGTAAGTCATGGCATGACCTTGAATCTTACCCCTTTCTCTGTATGCATGTGACAGAGAAATAAGAAAAATGTGACAGAAGCAAATCAATAGCTCAATAAAGGCAGTGGCTACCTTAACTATCACATGGCTCAGGTTCTTGTGAGAAAAAAGTGGCTCACAGAAGCCCATGTCCTGGGCTGCATTAAGAGAAGTGTGGCCAGCAGGGCAAGGGAGGGGATTCTGCCCCTTAACTCTACTCCCCTCAGACCCCACCTGGAGTACTGTGTGCAGTTCTGGAGCCCCCAGCACAAGAAGGACATGGAACTGCTGGAGAGAGTCCAGAGGAGGGCCACAAAAATGATCAGAGGGCTGGAAAAACTCTGCAATGAGGACAGGCTATGAGAGTTGGGACTTTTCAGCCTGAAGAAGAGAAGGCTTCAAGGAGACCTTATAGCAACCTTCCAGTGTCTGAAGGGAGCCTACAGGAAGGCTGGGGAGGGACTATTCACAAGATCTTGTAATGACAGGATGAGGGGGAATGGGTTCAACCTGGCAGAGGGGAGATTTAAATGGGACGTTATGAAAAAGTTCTTCACAGTGAGGGTGATGAGACACTGGCACAGGTTGCCCAGGGAGGTTGTGGCTGCTCCCTCCCTGGGGGGGTTCAAGGCCAGGCTGGATGAGATCTTGAGTGTCCTGATCCAGTGGGAGGTGTCCCTGCCTATGGCACAGGGGGATTGGAACTGGCTGAACTTTGAGGTCTCTTCCAACCTAAATCATTCTATGATTCTATAGCTTTCACTCTTTTATGTCATCTTCCTGTGGACTGACCCCAAAACTTTAATTTTCCTAGCAAAACTGAAGGGCTGCTGACTTCCATTTCCAGTAACTATTGAGAAGAATTCATCTCACCAAAGCCTGGTCCCATACAGGATTGTGTTGGTTTGAGCTAATTGGAAGATTTGAGTGAGAAATTAGACTATTGGCTGAAAAGAGATAAACACAGTGTGTCACTTCACCGAGTTTTACTGAGGAAAGAAAAAAAAAGTTGTTTCAAGAACTGTTCTCAAAACAACCAGATTAGCAGACTGTTTCTGTCTGGGCTGGCTGCGGCTGCTTCTCTTTGTCTCTCTGTCTTTTAGCTAATTCAGAGTAAAACTACTAACTCCTTCCTATTACTAATCTCTGATCAATCTTCAGCTTATCTGCAGCATCAACTGGTGGTGAGATAAGACTGGGGAAGGGGGGAAAGGTGGTGCGGGGGTTTGGTTACCCTCTCTTGGGGATTTTGGTCTCCGGGAGGGGTGTGGTGTCTTTATCACCTTTTCACTGTATATATCTGTAAATATCTGTTATACCTTGTAAATATTTGCTTGTATATTGTGCATTGATGTAAATATAA
>VWZI01010723.1:525629-554621 GCA_013396835.1 Psilopogon haemacephalus
ACTACAAGGACAGATCTCTAGCTCAATGCAATCATATAAGCATCTCTCTTAGAAAATTTTGCCTGTATTGGACCCTCATTTCAGGATGTGCTAAACATCTTATTAAAGAACCAGATGAATATGTTGCTGGCATAAATCATTCTCCTTATTTTTTGTGTCCTTCATGAAAATCCTACTTAGAAGATGCTGTCTTGATTTTTTTTCCCTTTTTTTTTATTTTTCTTTTTTTTTTTTCATGAGGCTTAGCACGATTATAATGAAATCCATGTTAATTGGCCACTCTAAAACTGGTTCTATACTTCAGTTACAAACTTACACATCTCAGCTGTTTTTAAAATAGCTGGTCTGGTATAGTAGCAGTTTAATCAAGACAGTATGGAGCTTAGTGCAGGCTAAGCATTTCTCCTCTGTACAGACACTACTGGTGTTATCCTCACAGCAAAATAACGTCCAAAAGCTGTATGGTACTGTAGATGGAACTCAGAGATTCGTAAGAAGGATGCAAAACTAAAAGTGTAGAAAAGAAAAATGCTTGTAAAATGGTGCACAAACTCAGCATGTCTCTGAATCTTGTAAAGCAAGACACCTTTCTTGGAAAGCTGTTAGGAATCTTCATTTCTACCTCATATTTTGTAATGCCAATCTCAACGATAGTACAGGAATATGCAGTTGCAGAATATAGGAGCAAAAAAAAAAATGGTGTCTAGAGTTTTTCTGTTCCATTCCCTTAATTTTGACACCTATCAGTATTTTAGAATGGCAATATTAAACTCCTCAATGAGCTTTCTGGTCATCCTCTCACTTCTCTGGAGACAATGGTGTTTAGCACAGGATCTCTTTCCTGTAGCCTGGAAGAAAAGGGAAAATGACCATTGTGAAACTCAGTGGGCTTAAAAAACATTTCTCCAGTGTAAGCACAGGTGACGTAACATTTCAATGCTTTTAAAATACCTGAAAGACAACTTCTTCAACACATGGAAGTTTTGTAAAACACCAAAACACTGATTATATTTGGGTTTGGCTGAGCTGGGGTTAATTCTCCCCACAGCATCCTTCATAGTGCTGTGTTTGGCAGTGATGTAGCTGAGTACTGATAAAACAGCACTCTTCTGGCTACTGCTGAATCTAGAACCAAGGCTGTGCTTTTCCAACATTTCAACACCATTCCCAGCAATAGGGATGGACAAGGTCTTAGGAGGGGACACAGTCAGACTAGCTGACCCAAACTGACTGGAGGGCTATTCCATATGACATGATATTACCTCAGGTATAAAACCTAAGGAAAGAAGGAAGTGTGGGGGACATTCGTTGGTACGGTCTCTCCTCTGGAGCAACCACTATGGATATTGACGCCCTGCTTCCCAGGAAGAGACTGAACATTGCCTACTGATAGAAAGTAGAGAGTAAGATCTTTGCTTTTCCTTCTGCACATGGCCTTTGCTTTTGTTTTCCATCCTATTAGAATCATAGAATCAGTCAGGGTTGGAAGGGACCACAGGGATCATCTAGTTCCAAACTCCCTGCCATGCCCAGGGACACCCTACCCTACATCAGGCTGCTCACAGCCTTATCCAGACTGGCCTTAAATACCTCCAGAGCTGGCGCTTTATCCACCTCTCTGGGCAACCCATTTCAGGCTCTTCATAACTCTCATGCTGAACAACTTCCTTCTCATGTCCAGTCTGAATCTCCCCACCTCCAGCTTTGTTTCATTACCCCTAGTCTTGTCATTACCTGATAGCCTAAAAAGTCTCTCCCCAGATCTTTTGTAGGCCACCTTCAGATACCAGAAGGCCACAAGAAGGTCACCTGGGAGCCTCCTCTTCTCCAGACTGAACAGCCCCAGCTCTTTCAGTCTGTCCTCATAGGAGAGGTGCTGCAGCCCTCTGAGCATCATCGTGGCCCTTCTCTGGACATGCTCCAGCATGTTCACATCCCTCTCGTAACAGGGACTCCAGAACTGGATGCAGTACTTCAGGTGGGGTCTCAACAGGGCAGAGTAGAGGGAGAGAATCACCTTCCTCGTCCTGCTGGCCACACTTCTCCTGATGCAACCCAGGATCCTTCTATCTTGAATCATGGCCTTTTGGTTGTATTTTCCTTCTACCCTATTCACCTAAGAATGGGAGTGATAGATTGGCTTTGGTAGGCATCTGTCCCCCCAGAGAGGGGCCAGCCACCACACTAATTCAAATTAAAAGCAGTTTGTTAGTGTCCAGAAAGTCAAGCTTCACTTATCTTGACTTAGCTAAGCCATTGATCTCTCTTTCCATTTATTAAATAAATATAAGGCTCCCACACATAAAAAAAAAACCAAAAACAAAACCCCCCCAAAAAACAGCCCCAACTCTCTCAGTCTCTCCTTACAGGAGAGGTGCTAGAATCACTCTGTGTGATTTTATATACTATTTGTTTAGCATAACTTACTTAGCATGAGTAGCTTAGATTTACTGAAGCTACATGCCAGAGGTGGTGAAATGATGCTGGGTTTATATTTAGTGACATGGAGGGAAGCCCTGACACCAGTGCATCCTGTGAATTATGGAGTAGCCAGGTTCATCAGTAAAACCTGCATCCTTGTGCTTCAGATTAGAAAAGGAATGGACCACCTGAAGAAAAAGGATCCTGAGGAGCATGGCTTCAGAGACAAATATTACTATAAAACATGAGGGGAAGGAAATTTAGACTATAAGTCTATTGCATTTTCTGGCAACTGTGGTAATACAAGAAGGAGAAATCATAGAATCATAGAATCACAGAATGGCTTAGGTTGGAAGAGACCTCAGAGATCATCCAGTTCCAACCCCCCTGTGCCATAGGCAGGGACACCTCCCACTAGATCAGGATGCTCAAGACCTCATCCAGCCTGCCCTTGAACACCTCCAGGAAGGGAGCAGCCACAACCTCCATGGGCAACCTGTGCCAGTGTCTCATCACCCTCACTGTGAAGAACTTTTTCATAACGTCCCATTTAAATCTCCCCTCTGCCAGTTTGAACCCATTCCCCCTCATCCTGTCATTACAAGACCTTGTGAATAGTCCCTCCCCAGCCTTCCTGTAGGCCACCTTCAGATACTGGAATATTGCTATAAGGTTTCCTCCAGGCTGAAAAGTCCCAACTCTCATAGCCTGTCCTCATTGCAGAGTTTTTCCAGCCCTCTGATCATTTTTGTGGCCCTCCTCTGGACTCTCTCCAGCAGTTCCATGTCCTTCTTGTGCTGGGGGCTCCAGAACTGCACACAGTACTCCAGGTGGGGTCTGATGAGAGTAGAGTAAAGGGGGAGAATCCCCTCCCTTGCCCTGCTGGCCACACTTCTCTTAATGCAGCCCAGGACACGCTTGGCTGAAATGCAAGAAAGAAAAATAATGAGCTGTGTAGAGAGTGAGCAGCCTTTGTTCTCAGAAGCTACAGGACGTCTCCTCCGTGGGAGAGAAGTGGAGGGTAAAATAATAGGCCAGGTGGTCCAGGAAAACAAGGCATGAAAGGAAAGAGTCTGTTAAAAAAACAAGGTTGTACATCATTTGTACTATGTTAATGCCCTGTGTGCTGGTTTGAAGGTTACTGGAATATTTTAATAAGCGAAATTAGATTATAGGCTGTGAAGAAGAAAAAAAAAATAGTGATATCTACTTCATTCATAGGTTTGCTGAGAGGTACAAAAGCAAGGACATAAACATAAATAGGACAGTTGCTTTCTGTCTGTGGAGTCTGAGCTTTCTCTCTCCTTGGCTTCTAGCTGAGTCTGTGTAACCCAACTAATCAATTCTGCTTCTAACCAACCCCCCTTGCCGATTCTCCTAATTCACCTTGCACGTAAGGCAGATTCCGGGATAAGATTGGTGGGTGGGGGGAAGATGGAAGGGTGGTTGGGAACCCCTCCTGGGGCTCTGATCACTGGGAGGGGTGTTGTGTTTCTGTATTTCCTTTTTACTGTACGTAGCTGTAAGTATTTGTAATACATTGTAAATATCTGCTTGTATATTGTGCTAAGCTGTAACAATAAAGCTTTGTTCCTTAACTTCCAGCCAGCTGAGTCTAGTCGGGGTGATTTCAAATGTGTGTGGAGGGGGCAGGTAAATACTAAACCATCACGCTTTCCCTGTATTATGGTATTAAAAGTAGATATGACTGTAATAAAGTGGAATTCTGCTTTGCCCTGGTGGAGTCTGGCCACATTTCTCTACAGGCAATGGCCCAGAAATTTCTTTGTCCAAGATCCCTGTCCAGAGACACACAGGTTGAGTTTATTTTTCCAAGTTGTTCTGAGGGAGATTATTCAGCAGTCTCGGTTCTTTTAGCACTGCAAAGATGTGAATGTATTTGAATGTAACATTTGCCATGAATATTCTGTTCTGCTGTCAATATATTGCCTGCCACGTCAACGATAACATATAGGATCACAGTCTCACAGGATGTCAGGGCTTGGAAGAGACCCAAGGAAATCATCGAGTCCAACCTCCCTGCCAGAACAGGACCAGACAATATAGCTCAGGTCACACAGGAATGCATTCAGACAGGCCTTGAAAGTCTCCAGAGAAGGAGACTCCAAAACCTCTCTGGGGAGCCTGTGCCAGTGATATGTGACCCTTACAGTCAAGAAGTTCCCCCTTGTGTTGAGCTGGAACCTCTTGTGCTTCAACTTACACCTAGTGCTCCTTGTCCTATCAGAGGCAGTAAGTGAGAAGAGTCTGTGTACCATGCAGAGAGAATATTTTGTGCTTTAGGTAAAGATAGGGTTAGCTATCAGAAATACAACATATCTACAGGCAATCACGTCATGAAGAGCAGTAGATTTCTTCATTTAATGGGTGGGGATACAATCATACAAACTCTTTCATACTGTCAGACCTTCATAGCCAGTGTTTGTACATCTAATAGAGAATGAGCTGTTAAAAGCTTTCTCATTCAATCAAAACTCTACATTTTGGTTTAATCATGTTAGCCTTTGTATTGAAATATAAACTTGTCCACTGGAATGTGGCGCACTGATGTTCAGATGATTGGATCCTTTTTACTCTGTCATTGTCTCCAGGACATATTGCTTCTCTGATTCTCCTCCTTTGTTCCATTCCAGAAGAATCACTTTTTGAAGATTTACACAGCTATTTTACAGCAGAGTACGTGCTCGACTGTGGGGAATTTTGCAAGTTTGCAAAATGTGTCAGGATAAAAAAATTAGTCTTAGGGACTTACTATGCAATTATTTCTAAATCAATACAAGATATATCTTTCCCATGTAAATTGGCTGTTTGTTGGCCAGAAGAAATACTCTAATTGCTCTGGCCAGCAGATGGAGAAACAAAAAAAAAAGGAACCTCATTCTAGATATCTTGCCTCCTTCTGAAGGGCTTTGTGGGCTCAGTTGTTCTACTCAGATAAATTATTAGAATCTTACAAACTCTGTTCTCTCCAAAGCTAACATCAGGGGAAAAAAAATACTGTAGGAATAATCTTGCATCTCATAATAGATGACACAATGAGATGTCAAGAGTAAAGAAAGGCACTTAGGAAAACAAACTAACATGAAATTCACTTTTCTCCAGGCAACCATTGGAGATTATTATTAGGCAGTTCTTTCTGCCAACAAGGATGTAAGTACCAGACAGATGATTATTACAATACAACACAATAAATGTTATGTGTTTTGCTTTTAAATTGTCACAGTTTGAATAACAATAAATAATGATTTGGCAGAATCTCTTTTTTTAGCATAATCTTGCCAGCTGCACAGGGTAGGCTTAACTGCCTCCTTCAAGGGAGGGAGAAGTATGGAGCCTTTTGAGTATACAGGCACTCACAGAATCATAGAATGGTTTAGGTTGGAAGTGATCTCAAAGATAATTCAGTTCCAACACCACGCCATAGGCAGGGACACCTCTCGCTAGAACAGGTCACTCAAGGCCTCATCCAGCCTGGCCTTGAACACCTCCAGGGAGAGAGCAGTCACAACCTCCCTGGACAACCCATTCCACTGCCTCACCACCCTCACTATGAAGAACTTCCTCCTAACATCCCATCTGCCAGTTTAAACCCATTACCTCTCGTCCTGTCATTACAAGGCCATGTGAATAGTCCTTCTCCAGCCCTCCTGTAGGCCCCCTTCAGATACTGGAAGGCTAATATAAGGTCTCCTTTTAGATCTCCATGATGCACTTAGGGGAAGCCTCTTGCTACTGACTGAAATGACTCAGGAATTAGTGGATACCGTAAGTACTGTGTTCTCTAAATTAGGTGGAGTGGGAACAGTATAAATGCTGGGTATTTAGCATCAACTCATTAGTTCTAGAGATCCACTGGCTTGTGTTGCACTCATTAACACAGACACTGCTTCCACAATGTGTGTGTATCAATAGAATCTATATCTATCATCTCAATTCAAGAGAGATGTTGAGGTACTGAAATATGTCCAAAGAAGAGAGATGAAGCTGGTGAGAGGCCTGGAGTACAGCCCTGTGAGAAGAGGCTGAGGGAGCTGAGGGTGTGCAGCCTGGAGAAGAGGAGGCTCAGGGGTAACCTCATTGCTGTCTACAACTACCTGAAGGAGATTGTAGCCAGGTGGGGGTTGATCTCTTCTCCCAGGCAACCAGCAACAGAATGAGGGGACACAGTCTCAAGTTGTGCCAGGGAGGTATAGGCTGGATATTAGGGAGAAGTTCTTCACATAGAGAGAGTGATTTGCCATTGGAATGGGCTGCCCAGGGAGGTGGTCGAGTCGCTATCACTGGAAGTGTTCAAGAAGAGACTGGATGGAGCACCTAGTGCCATTGCATAGGGCTGGGTGTTAGGTTGGACTGGATGATCTTGGAGGTCTCTTCCAACCTGGCTTAATCCTATTCTATTCTATTCTATGCTATGCTATACTATCNTATTCTATTCTATTCTATTCTATTCTATTCTATTCTATTCTATTCTATTCTATTCTATTCTATTCTATTCTATTCTATTTTCTATTCTATGCTATGCTATGCTATCATCTATATCTATATGTCTCTGTCTATCTCTATATCTGTATCTATATCTATATTTATATCTCACCCTACATAATCTATATATATATATAAAATCTATCTATATCTAATCTATATCTGTCTATATATGTTTCACAGAATCTTCTTCTATCTTTTTTCCTGATGCTAAACAGCTTCAATACCAAGAAGTGAATAGACTATCATGGGGGGAACATGGGAACCACTCAACATATTAAAACAAATGAAATTTCTGCAGTTAAGTGCCCTTAGCAAGTCCATTGTCCTACTGTTAAGAGGTTCCTGGAAAAGCTGTTTGAAGGCTATCAGTTTTGCACTCAAAGAATCCATGAGAGAGAAGATAAGCCCTTGTGATTCTTATCCAGTATCAATTCTTTCGCTTCACTGCTTGAGGAAGCTCATTTTACTTCAGCAGTTGCTGTGCCAATGATGAGAGATAGGCCCTAAGAAGGATCTGGACAGAACATGCTTTGGGCTGTTGAAGTGGAACAGAAAGCAATACAGGATTAGTGAAACCGTGCTGGAAGAGGGGGTAGGGGCTTTCATACTAGGGAACAACAATAAACAATTTCATAAGGTGTGTTCACTCATGATCATGAGACAACGTTTTTCTAGTAGAAGAAGCAACTTGGACAGTACCTTGGTTCTTAAAACAATTTTTGGAACTGGGGTGTTTCAACTTGTGCTTGAAGAAGCGTCAGAAGAAAATTTGCTATAAGGCACTTTACACAAGACTAAATGTTAGCAAATGAAGAAGAAAATTAACATAAGATCTAAGGGAGTTATGACAAAACATATATCAGATTCTCCAAGAAGACAATGGAACAATTGCTCTGAATCCAGCATTATTATGAGCCAAACTAACTAAAGATGTGCAAGCTAAACATGCACTAAGCACAGCTGGGTGCTAAGCTAAACTTGTACTGAATGTGACCAAAGGAAATGTAGAGAATGCTTACTTTTAACCCACAAAAATTACCATAGCTTCAGAATAACACTACAAGCAATATAGCCAAACAAGCTTATTCCATAAGAGATGTGTGAATAAGAAATTATTCTGTAATTTATTATTCATGAAGAACAGTAAATTATTCTAATCACATTTTCTGCATTATGGATGCTCTAAAAAGTGATGCTGGAGGCAAATGAATGGCCATGGAAAAGGTGATCATTCATTCCAATCTCTCTTTTTTTTTTAAAATAAATTTTATTCAAATTAAAGGAAGAAGAAATAATTACAGGGAAGCAAGTGTCTAAAGACTGTATCTGTGAAATTACCACTTACTTTAAAAAGGACATCAGATATCTTTATGGAGCAAAATCATATTTCCAGCATTAAATCTTTAGAGCAGAGAGAGAGGGGCAGTAAGACCTGTCTTTAGAAAGTTGATTAAAGTGCTTTGAACTCTAGTGCCAATTAACATATAATTTTGAGCTCTCCACTTTACACAGTCATGGAAATAGTTTGGTTTTTGGTTTGGTTTTTTTTTGAGCAAATGGGTACTCCGGTCCTCATTAAAGTACAGTGACTGTGGGAGCCTTATATTTATTTAATAAATGGAAAGAGAGATCAATGGCTTAGCTAAGTGAAGATAAGTGAAGCTCGAGTTTCTGGACACAAACTGTTTTTAATCTGAATTAGTGTGGTGGCTGGGCCCTGTCTGTGGTGGGGACAGATGCCTACCAAAGCCACTCTATCACTCCCATTCTTAAGTGAATAGGGTAAAAGGAAAACTCAACCAAAAGCCCATGATTCAAGATAGAAGAATCCTGGGTTGCATCAGGAGAAGTGTGGCCAGCAGGGTGAGGGAAGTGATTCTCCCTCTCTGCTCCTCTCTGGTGAGACCCCACCTGGAGTACTGTGTCCAGTTCTGGAGTCCCTATTACAAGAGGGATGTGGACATGCTGGAGTGTGTCCGGAGAAGGGCCACAAGGTTGCTCAGAGTGCTGCAGCATTTCTCCTATGAGGACAGACTGAAAGAGTTGGGGCTGTTCAATCTGGAGAAGAGGAGGCTCTGAAGTGACATTCTTGTGGCCTTCCAGGATCTGAAGGGGGCCTACAAGAAAGCTGTGGATGGACTTTTTAGGCTATCAGGTAGAGAGAGGACTAGGGGAGATTCTGCCTGGACATGAGGAGGAAGTTGTTCAGCATGAGAGTGGTGAGAGCCTGGAATGGGTTGCCCAGGGAGATGGTTGGGGCCACATCTGTAGAGGTGTTTAAGACCAGGCTGGATGAGGTTGTGGGCAGCCTGATCTGGGGTAGGATGTCCCTGGGCATGGCAGGGAGGTTGGAACTAGATGATCCTTGTGGTCCCTTCCAACCCTGACTGATTCTATGATTCTATTTCAAACTTCCTTCTTTGAGCTAAATGCTTGGTATTCCTCAACACATGTTAAGCAAAGTCACTCAAGTTACAGAAAGCAAAACAAGTTTCAATTAATTGTCCTTTTAATATATCACTTGATTAATTCTAGTATTCTAGAAGTGAAATATTTTAATCCCTAACAACCACATCTGACCTTCAGGAATGCTTAGCAGTTGTACCTACAGCAGCCTGGTGGCTTGTCTTGTGTGACAGGCAGGATACACCATGTCCATGCAGCACCTCTGCCTTCATATTCTAGAGCTCACCTGCTCTGTGGTAGACAGCTGAGGAGGTGCCAAAAAGAGACCGAATCTCTGACAATCATACTCTGAAGAGATGAGCTGTCCCTGATACAAAATTCCCTAATTAACTAAACAAATAGAAATAATCCAGCATGAAGTCCAAGTTATATTTTGCTCGAATTCAAGAGCAGCAGTCCATGACTGAACAACAAAAAAAATGAACATCTGAGAGCAACATGGCTGATCATGGGCAGATTTTACATTGAAGTTTCGTCATACTTCTCATCCAAGGTAAAACAGAGCATCTACCTATCAGTAATGATTTCTTCCCTAGCTCTTTACTTTGTTCCTTTGAAAGCTAATTAGTGAGGTGTTAATTTACTGAGGCTTTGAGCTTGTAAGAATATTTCAAATTAAGTGGTCACAAGCTGAACACCAAAATATTTGTGTTGACCCTGAGAAGCATACACACATATATGCCCTCCTTCCATTTCCCCTCAATTTTGTCAGAAGATATAAATGAAATTAATTTTCCACCTTCTTTGCCATATTTTGCATCAAGAAAAGTGTGTCCAGAAGGTATAGGGATGTTCTTTTCCCTCTCTACTCTGCCCACACCTGGAATACTGTATCAAATTTTGGGCTCACCAATTCAAGAGAGACAGGGACCTACTGGACAGAGTCCGGCAGAGAGCCATGAGGACTTGAGCACTGGGGGACTTGAGCATCTCCCCTAGGAAGAGAGACTGAGAGCCATGGGGCTGTTTAGTCTGGAGAAGAGAAGACTGAGAGGAGATTTGATCAGTGTCTACAAATATCTGAGGGGTGGGTGTCAAGTGGATGAGACCATTCTCTTTTCAGTGGTTAGCAGCAGTAAGAGAAGGAGCAGTGGACACAAACTGGAACATAGAAGGTTTCACCTCAACGTGAGGAGAAACTTTCTTCCCCTGAGAGTGAGAGAGCCCTGGAACAGGCTGCCCAGAGAGGTTGTGGAGTCTCCTTCTCTGGATACTTTCAAAACCTTTCTGGATGTGTTTCTGTGTAAACTACCCTGGGTGATTCTGTTTCAGCAAGGAGGGTGGACTTGATCTCTGGAGGTCTTTTCTGACCTCTAATGTTCTGTAATTAATTCTGTTATTTTCCATTGCAGGGTTTTCTTCCTATTTCGTGCTGCTGACTACTAACTTACAGGATAGTTGCCACTCAGTGCAATATCTACATACAATCATTTCGTTAAGGGGCTTGGTTTGAGGATAAGATCGAGTTAAAAAAACCTCATGACTAGGAAATGTATTATCTGGTATTATATCATTCGTTTTTCTCAGATGATATTTGCAGATGAATTTAACATTTTGAGTTAAAATGATATATATTACTCAAAAATGAGATTTGTTCTAATCATTTTAAATGCGATCACGCTTCGTATCATTTCACATGCTGGACATTTTTCAGTCAATTTTATTAGACCTCTTTTTTTTTTTTTTTTCCTCTTCATCTTTTAGTCTCTATTGAATCTGCATGATCAACTAGATTTGCTTTTAGTGTTCAAGCTTGATGACTTCTTTAAAATTCCACTTTCAAACTCTTTTCACATGATCACAGGATACTAGGAGTTGTAAGGGACCTTTGGAGACCACAGAATCACAGAAACATCCAGGTTGGAAAAGACCCTCAGGATCCAACCTATAGCCCTATTGAACAAGATTTACCTTAAACCATATCCCTGCGCCTGGAGTTCTCTAAGATAGTGTGTGAGATCTGCTGTAAAGTATAACTTGGGAAGCATCTTTGCCTATCCCTCATATTTTCAGAAATAAATAAATTTGGGCTGTTCCTTTTGGAGAGGAGAGGGCTCCAAGGTGACCTCATTGTGACCCTTCAGTATCTTAAGGGGGCCTACAAGGAAGCTGAGGAGGGACTTTTTAGGATGTCAGGTAGTGAGAGGACTAGGGGGAACAGACTAAAGCTAGATTTAGACTGGATGTTAGGAAGAAGTTCTTCACCAGGAGGGTGGTGAGGCCCTGAAATGGGTTGCCCAGAGAGGTAGTGGAAGCCCTATACCTAGAGGAGTTTAAGGCCAGTCTGGATGATGCTCTGGACAGCTTGATCTAGTGTGAGGTGTACCTGCCCATGGCAGAGGGGTTGGAGTTAGATGATCTTTGGTTGGGGCCAGATCCCTGAAGGTCTTTAAGGCCAAGCTCGATGAGGCTTTAGACAGCCTGATGTAGTGTGAGGTGTCCCTGCCCATGTCAGGGGGGTTGGAGTTAGATGATCTTTGTAGTCCCTTCCAATCCTGACTGACTCTATTATTCTAAGTCATTAACCCTTCAGGTATCTAATTCCACTTTCCCTTTACTTACAGTAGTTCCTTTTATTTCCAAGAGTTACCTGCCAAATTCAGGGTTATGTGGCAAGACTGAAGTACATAGGAAGCAGCTTGGATCACACAAGCATTGCCCCACTTGCTCTCCAGTGGAAGCAAAACAGAGTATCTCTGAGAAACCAGCCCTTTCCTTTCTTGCATTTGAACCAAAAGGTGCTATGCTAAGCTGCACACTAAATCTTCTGCTACAACATAATACATGCAGATGAATTCACCACCCACATCTAGACAGACCTAGATTTAGGAGACAGAAAGTGTGGGATGGAAGTGGAGTTCAACTCAAAACCCATAGGCATCCTTCTTCATTGTGACTTTCCTTCAGGAGGATGCTTGGGCTCAGTTCTGCGGAGTGCTGAGTTACACCACCTACCACTGACTTCAAAGGGATTCAAGGGCACTTTACTGCCTCACAGAACAGAGCTTTAGCCTGTCGACATGTTTAAACTCCAGACATTTATTTTTAATGAATAAAATAACATTCCCTTCTATACTCTCCCCTTTCACTAACACTTTTCTCCTTTCAGGTCTGATTTAGAAAAGTGCTAAGTACAACGAACACTTACTCCTCTCCTTTTCCTGCACCAATTATCGCTGACAGGCTCAGGGCTGACTGATTCAGAGGATTTCTTTATCACACGGGTGGTCTTCAGGCTACAGTACTGAAACAGGACTAAATTCAGTACTGTAGGACATCAAGCATGGAAGTGGAAGCAGAAGGATTTTTTAAAAATAGTTTTCTAAATCAGATTTAGAAGTATGCTGGTGTCTTGCATTATAAAATGTGGCGTTTATGTCATTCTGCAAGCAGGAAAATGGCCTTAATTTATACTTAATTTATGCTAGAAATTCTATGGTGCGATGACAGCCATATCACAAGTGAATCACTCAGCCCGTGCCACCACCTAATATGGATGAAATACCATAGCAATGTCAAATCCAATGAGAAGAGACTTCCAACTCAAGCCTCCTGACCAAGGAGCAGATTCGTGTCCAAGGAACAGTATAGAAACTCCTCAGCATTCAATATAGAGCCTTTCTTTCTGATTATACTTCATGTTGACTGAAAAGTAGTTTTATGACAAGACAGGCCAAAAATTGATATTTTGAGCACTCTCTGCCACTCTGGTGGAGCCTAGCACATCATATCTCACTTTGCAGTTAATATGTCAAGTTGGATGAGTAAGTCGAAAAAGAGCATCAAAAATAAGGATACTGAACAGAATCACAGAATTAACCAGGCTGGAAAAGACATTTGAGATCATCAAGTCCAACCTATCACCTAACACCATCTAATCAACTAAACCATGGCACCAAGTGCCACATCCAGTCTCTTTCTATAAACACTTCCAGAGGTGATGATTCCACCTCCTCTCTGGGCAGCCCATTCCAATGGCCAACCACTCTTTCTGCAAAGAATTTTTTTTCCCTAACATCCAGCCTAAACCTACCCTGGCATAGCTTGAGGCTGTGACCCAATGATTCTGTCACTAGTTGCCTGGGAGAACAGACCAACTACCACCTGGCTATAGCTTCCTTTCAGGTAGTTGTAGACAACAATAAGGTCCCCGCTAAGCCTCCTCTTCTCCAGGCAGAACAACCCCAGCTCCCTCAGCCACTCCTTGTAGGGCTGTGCTCCAGGCCCCTCACCAGCCTTGGCGACCTTCTCCAGAAGTGAGCTTCATCTCACCTGCTGTCAGATGGACAACACCAAGGTAATTGTTTTAATTGCTATTACAGCAAATAGGAAGAAGTAGGAGCTTTTAAGAGGTGTTTTCAACCATAATATTTAAAAGAATAGAGTAGAACAGAATAGAATAGAAAGAATAGCATAGAATATAGAATAGAATAGAATAGAATAGAATAGAATAGAATAGAATAGAATAGAATAGAATAGAATTCCAAGATCATCCAGTCCAACCTAGCACCCAGCACTACCCAATCAACTAGACCATGGCACTAAATGCTCCATCCAGTTCTTTCTTGAACACCTCAAGGGACGGTGACTCCACAACCTCCCTGGGCAGCCCATTCCAATGGCAAATCACTCTCTCTGTGTGAAGAACTTATTCCTAATATCCAGGTTTCTTTCAGAATGGAATGAGCTACCTTTCTCCGTTGACTATAAAAGTGACTTTGATGAATATATTCAGTTTCAAGAGTGTAGTTCTACACATAAGACCTCTCATGTTAGCATAAATTTTGTACATGAGACCACTGGCATAATAAATGCCTCAGAGGACCAGAGTGCTGAGAATTATTTTAGTGGTCAACAAAAGGTTTCTGTCTTTTGCTGAAGTTTTAGTTAACTTGAAATGAAAAACCTTTTTACTTTGACTAGCCGTGAAGAAAGTATTTCTTAGCGTATGAAAAGATTCAAGAACTGTGGTCAAAGCTGGGTCTCCCATGTCTTGCAATTCTACATTCAAACCTTAGTGCAAATTACTACCCTATTTCAAGATGAAACAAGTGGAAAGCATGAATTTCTTCTTCTGAGCACAGCAAAGGTTGTGATCAAGTGATATACTGCATAGACAAGATGACATCAATCCCTGGGACTTTGCTCCCATACTCCTCCAGAAGAAATATTTATCCAACTTTCCATTCCTGTGCTATGTTTGAAGTGAATTTTATGAGACACCTATGTTATGCCATATCAGGGCTCTTTTATCCTAATCATTTGAGCTGTGGCCATTTCTCTAATCTGACCATACGGTCATTCCAGTCCTCACGCTGGCAAAAGGAAAAAGAAAGGATCAAGCAGAAGGCAGAACTGCCTGTTTCACCAGTAGAACACCTTGTACTGACTGAAGATATATAGCAAGTTATGGTGCAAGATGGGTGATGAGGCTATAGTTTGAATAGAGGGTAGACATCCACTGAAGGAAAAGGTATATGCAGGTTAATTATTTGATCTTGGAATAGCCACTGATTTTGAAAGGACATCAGTATTTAAAGCATCTCATTTCCTTTGACTCTTCTGCTAAATAGTGATAGAGGCACTCATTAGCACAGAAGATGAAGTGGTAATGTGATCCCTATCAGGATGATAAGGGGCAGAGCTAGAAAAGGTCCTGTACCTGGGTCAGAGCAATCCCAAGCACAACTGCAGGCTGGGTGATGAATGGCTGAGAGCAGCCCTGAGGAAAAGGACCTGGGGGTCTGAGGCAATGTAAAGCTCAAGATGAAGCTGCAGTGTGAGTGTAGCCCAGACAACAACTGTGTGCTGGGCTGCAGCAAGAGCAGCTGTGGGCAGCAGGGCAAGGGAGGGGATTCTGCCCCTTTACTCTGCTCTCGTAAGACCCCACCTGGAATACTGTGTGCAGTTCTGGAGACCCCAGCACAAGAAGGACATGGAACTGTTGGAGAGAGTTCAGAGGAGGCCATGAAGATGCTTAGAGGGCTGCAGCAGCTCTGCTGTGAGGACAGGCTGAGAGAGTTGGGACTCTTCAACCTGGAGAAGAGAAGGCTTCCAGGAAACCTTATAGTACCCTTCCAGTATATGAAAAGGGCTCCAGAAGGGCTGGGGAGGTACTAATCACAATGTCTTGTTATGACAGGATGAGGAGGAATGTGCTTAAACTGGAAAAGGGGAGACTTAAATGGCATGTTAGGAAGAAGTTCTATACAGTGAGGGTGGTGAGATACTGGCACAGGTTGCCCAGGGAAGTTGTGGCTGCTCCCTTCCTGGAGGGGTTCAAGGCCAGGCTGGATGAGGCTTTGAGGGACCTGTTCTAGTGGGAGGTGTCCNTGACCTGTTCTAGTGGGAGGTGTCCCTGCCTATGGCACAGGGGTGTTGGAACTGGATGATCTTTGAGGTCACTTCCAACCTAAACCATTCTATGATTGTATAAAACAGAGACATAAGTGAGAGCCTTCTAGTTCTACAGTGTTACACAAAAGTCTGACACTAGCCACTTCCACTGCCTGCTTTTGGGAGAGAACTTTGAGAGTAACTAAAAGCTGTGAGCCAAGCCAAAAAAAGGTGACAATCATTTGTGTTGTATGCAATTGTGTATAATGTTTGCTGTTGACTAGCACTGACTCTGTTCACCAGTGTGAGGTGTTTGGATTTTTTAAGACCTTGGTATTTAAGATTTAATGTTTAAGACCTTAAATACACCTTGAGGTGTTTAATGCCTCCTATGTCTCCATTGCATTTTCACTACAGAGCAGCAGAAAACTGAATGCAGATACAGGAATCTATGGATCAAAGAGTGCTTTACTTGTTGCAGCCCTGCAGCTTCTCTGCCACTGTGTGCTGTACAGTGGACTCAATAGCAGTTACCTGTGCTCCAGTCAGATTGTGAGATAATTTGGGCCAGGCTCCAACGTGACCTTGAGGCTCTGAGGTGGCCTTATTGAGGCTCCGAAGTGACCTTATCGTGGCCTTTCAGTAAAGCCACGAGGATGCTCAGAGGGCTGCAGCACCTCTGCCATGAGGACAGACTGAAAGAGTTGGGGCTGTTCAGTTTGGAGAAGAGGAGGATCCCAGGTGACATTCTTGGAGCATTCCAGTATCTGTAGGGGGCCTACAAAAAAAGCTGAGGAGGGACTTCTCAGGCTATCAAGGAGTGACAGGGCTAGGGGGAATGGAGCAAAGCTGGAGGTGGGGAGATTCAGAGTGGATATGAGGAGGAAGTTGTTCAGCATGAGAGTGGTGAGAGCCTGGAATGGGTTGCCCAGGGATGTGGTTGGGGCCACTTCCCTGGAGGTGTTTGCAGCCAGGCTGGCAGAGGCTGTGGGCAGCCTGATCTAGCGTGGGGTGTCCCCGGGGCATGGCAGGGGGTTTGGAACTAGATGATCCTTGTGGTCCCCTCCAACCCAGACTGATTCTATGATTCTAGGATCTGGCTTCTATAGTAAGCCTGTGCAGAAAAAGATAACACTATACTACAGTGGAGCACATATATATAAATANGAGCATTCAGGGAACAGACTGGTGGGAAAGAGTAAATAGAGGCAATTTTATTTTCTGAAGTTTTCTTCATGTAAGGGGGAAAAAAAAAAGTTTGTTATTGCACTAAGGCTGTCTGTTACATTGATGGCCTTAGTTTTAATCACAATACATTGAGGGTACAACATAATGCTGAAAAAGCTGTGGTAGTGTTAGTTAGGTAATTAGAGGGGCTGAGTGGATGGAGGAAAGGCAGTGTTCTTATATTGGAAATACTTCCTCACCACATCACTTGTGCTTCGGCAGGGGAAGGGGTGGGGGGGGTGGATCTCATTGCTTGCAGAAAAGCTGGGAACGGTTAACGACATTCCCCCTGCCAGAATACTTTATTAGCATTCCCTGTCTTACAGCCTGGCAAGTGAAAAACTGGAGACCTGTCATCAATTAGAATGGTGATGATGAGCCAGCCTAAAATAGGCCAGTGAACAGGGTAAGTGCCCCTGTGGTTTGCCAATTACCTAAATTATTTGCAGTAGTTTTAGTGCACATCTGCAGCGCATACAAATAGAAAGCACATGATGTCTAGAATGCAGCATGTTTAAGATCAGCTTTGGTGTTAACAGAAGAGGGGAAACAACTGGCATGTTTTAATGTAAATATTTCAGAAGAGGATCTCTCATTCACATCTTCTCTCTCCTCACCTTCATACGCACAGAACAGAGTCCGTCCTCTCTAGCAGCCCTGTGCTTTCTGTCTAGGGTGAATGTGGTGGAGGGAGGTGCATCTCTGCCAACTCTGCAGCCAGGGTTACAGTGTCAGTGCCCAATTTCTCCAGTCCTTAGCAGGGACTCACCCAAAATCCCCAGGGAAATGGGTCAGCAGGACTGAGAGCAGAGGGAACATCAGAGGATCACAGCTCATCAGTTTTAGCTTCTAAGAAAATTTTCTTTTAAACAAAAAGTGACAATGGAGGTTATTCTTCCCCTGTACTCAGCACTGGTCAGGCCACACCTTGAGTACTGTGTCCAGTTCTGGGCAGCTCAATTCAACAGAGATGTTGAGGTACCCTGAATGTGTTTAGAGTGAAGCTGGTGAGGGTCCTGGAGCACAGCCCTGTGAGGAGAGGCTGGGGGAGCTCGGGTTGTTTAGGCTGGAGGAGAAGAGGCTCAGGGGGGACCTCATTGCTGACTACAACTACTTGAAGGGAGTTTGTAGCCAGGTGGGGGTTGGTCCCTGGAGATGTTCAAGAAAAGACTGGATGAGGCACTTAGTGCCATGGTCTAGTTGATTGGATAGGGCTGGGTTTTAGGTTGGATGATCTTGCAGGTCTCTTTCAACCTGGTTGAATTTATGATTCTACGATTCTATGAATGAGCAGAGGAAAAGGAGATAGTTAGGCAGTCTATTTTTCACAAATTAAATCAAATTATAAAGAATAATTAAGAAAACAAGACAAAACAAAGCCAAAAAAAGCAAACAATCAAAGAAATAGAGATTGATATTTTGTTGTTGTTGTTGAATGTTCATTCAAAAGCTTTTGGGAGCTTTTGTGGTACAATTCAATAAGAAATGTCTTACAGTGACTCAGAAAAGGTTATACTCTTGCAACAATGAACATTTTTTTCTTTTTAGGGAAAGCAACAGACCTACTACTGGTTTGGTGATTGTGTAAGCTGATCGGTATTATCCTTGGTGCCCCTTTTAGACTTCTTTATATCCTTCCACACTTCTCCTTTGCCTTATATAGAATCATAGAATGTCAGGGTTGGAAGCGACCATAAGGATCATCCAGCTCCAATCCGCCTACCATGGGCAGGGACACTCTACCATAGATTAGGCTGGACAGACCCTCATCCAGCCTTGCCTTAAACACCTCCAGGGAAGTGGCCCCAATCACCCCCCTGGGCAACCCATTCCAGGCTCTCACCACTCTCATGCTGAACAACTTCCTCCTCACATCCAATCTTAATCTCCGCATATCCAGCTTTGCTCCATTCCCCCTAGTCCTGTCACTACCCAGTAGCCTAAGAAGTCCCTCCCCAGCTTTTTTGTAGGCCCCCTTCAGATACTGGAAGGCCACAACAAGGTCACCTGGGATCCTCCTCCAAACTGCACAGCCCCAACTCTTTCAGTCTGTCCTCATAGCAGAGGTGCTCCAGCCCTCTGATCATCCTCATGGCCCTTCTCTGAACAAGCTCCAGCATGTCCACATCCCTCTTGTAATAGGGGCTCTAGGACTGGATGCAGTACTCCAGGTGGTGTCCTTTAACTGCTTCAGAAATTCATAGACTCATAGAACCATTTAGATTGGCACAGACCTTTAAGATCATCTATTCCCATCATTAACTTAGCACTACCAAGTCTTCTGTTAAATCCTCTTTCTATCTTATTAAATTGTTAGGTTATTGCCTTATATCCTTCCCTTCCACTTCTCATTTAACTGTCTCAGAAATTCATAGAATCATAGAACCATTTTGACTGGGACAGACCTTTAATATCATCTAGTCCAGTCACTTAGAAATTCATAGAATCACAGAACAATTTGGACTGGAACAGACCTTTAAGATCATCTAGTCCAATCCTTAGTCTAGCACTACCAAGTCTGCTGCTAAATCATCTTTCTATCTTCTTGAATTGTTAGGTTATTGCAGTTACCTTTTTGTTGTTGTTATTATTCTTTAGGAAGCTGAACGAGCAGGTATTGGTATCTATTCCTTTAGTCAGCTGCACCTAGAAGATATTTTAAAATATATATTTCATGTGGCAAGTCCTATATTTAATTAAAAAAAAAAAAAAAACAAAACACTGAATACAATAAAGATTTGGAGTCTTACAGAGGGACTTAAAGCTCTATTATCTTCTCTCTTCCTCCTGGTTTTTTTATAATGCTAAGAGCTAAATTCACTACAAACAGTCACTCTTGGTTAAGAAATGTAAAATTAAGAAAAGTGTAGGAGCTTAGAATCCTGTCACTTAATACATCTGACCTCACTGCTATCTAAGCAGACAGACCTAGATAGAAGAACTAGGTACTTTTCTGTCTAATTTTCCTGCTGTGTGCTTAGGGAATACATAATATGCACCAGTAGAACTGACCTCCCTACAAAAAGCAGATCACTCAAGAGAATTAGCACAGAAGCTACAAGAAAAGCACGAAGATTATTAGTTTCTCCAAGGCAAGTAGCACAAACAACAGCCTAGGAAGCCTTGACCATTGGAACAAGGCACGTTCTAAGGCCCCAAATGAGAGCAGAAATTATTGTTTAGATAGGAGTCCCGTGAGACAGTGTTAAAGTCTCAACTGAATTTATGCAGCTTACTAAAACCTGTGTGACCCAGTTTGGACCATGAGTCTACCCGGTACTGGAGGACAGCAAATGACTTTTACCCCTTTCTCTCAAAACTGCCACACAGTGAATGCAGCTTCTAAAATGAAGACAATATTTAAAGAATTAAACTCCTGAAAATTTCTTGTGACTTTAGAGTGTACAAAGCAGACATTCAAGAGAGGTGTACACCATCATAGAATGGTTTAGGTTGGAAGAGACCTCAAAGATCATCTAGTTCCAACCCCCTGCCATAAGCAGAGACATCTCCCTCTAGAACAGGTCACTCAAGGCCTCATCCAGCCTGGTCTTGAACACCTCCAGGGTGTTCACTGGAAACAAACCTCTAAAAAAATCTCAAAATCCATTAGTTCACTTGCAGAGATACCGCAGAAGTGTGGAGTAGAATTTTGGCTACTTTATTACTGAGTGCCCATGCTATTACCATACTACTAACATTATATGGGCTGATTCACTTCACAGACTACCCACTTACTGTTACTAAATTCCACAGTGACTGCTTTATTATGTTAATTGATAATCCAGCCCGCTCCAAAGATTGTAGAAAAAAAAAAAAAAATTAAAGCTACAAAATCAAAGGGTAACAACTTTATAATGCCTCTTTAATTTAGGGAAATACAATTAAAGTCACACAGAGATAGAATGGAATATGACTAACAAAAAGGATGTAATAGACGGAGCAAATGTTGCCGAGCAGGGCTGCATGAGAGGGGAAAAAAAAAAAAAAGGAAAAAGAGAAATGTCAATAAACTGCAGTGCCTCTGAGCTGTGCCACTGGGCAGGAGCGTTGAGCAGCACGAGCCTTGAGGTCCTTGGGGACAGCCAATAGAAAGGAAACCTGTGATGAATGTTTATGAAATCACAAGTAGATGGTATTGGGAGAGCCTGATTTTCTAGGCGTACCAAAAAAAAAAAAAAGCACTAGAAATGCAACGTGGACTGTAATTACAGTAGAAGCTTGACAGTGCATAAGAAAAATGCTCCATTGATTGGAACAATTTGAGCTGAACATACTGCAATTTGTAAAACCTTCAGTGCTGGCAACATGCGTTTAGAAAATGGTTTCTTTCACGGCGTAATCTGCGGAGAAGCTGCCTTGGTGCTTACATTAAGTTTGCTGAAGTTGGTAGAGACGTCGTAGTATAAGCTTCCAATTCACACTATTGTAGGACAGCAATTCAGTAGCTCCTCTGTGCTGGGCTACTTAATAAAAATAATTTATTTTTCATATGCCTGTTCCCCTGACATCTCCTTACTGATTGTATCCCCCCAGTTTCCCTGACATCTTCTTACTGATCATATCCTGTCTAGGGGGAATTGCACTGGCCCTATTTGTCTGTAGATTGCATCTTCAAACTTCTTTACTCTGCTCTCCTCAGACCCCACCTGGAGTACTGTGTGCAATTCTGGAGCCCCCAGCACAGGAAGGACATGGAACTGCTGGAGAGGGTCCAGAGGAGGGCCACAAAGATGATCAGAGGGCTGCAGCACCTCTGCGATGGGGACAGGGTGAGAGAGTAGGGGCTTTTCAGCCTGGAGAAGAGAAGGCTTCGAGGATAACTTATAGTAACCTTCCAGTATCTGAAAGGGGCCTACAGGAAGACTGGGGAGGGACTGTTCAGAAGATCTTGTAATGACAGGATGAGGGGGAATGGATTCCAATTGGCAGAGGGGAGATTTGAACAGGATGTTAGAAAGAAATTCTTCACAGTGAGGGTGACGAGGCACTGGCACAGGTTGCCCAGGGAGGTTGTGGCTGCTCCATCCCTGGAGGTGTTCAAGGCTAGGCTGGATGAGGTCTTGAGCGACCTGATCTAGTGGGAGGTGTCCCTGCCTATGGCGGGGAGTTGGAACTGGATGATCTTTAAGGTCTCTTCTAACCTAAACCATTCTATGATTCTATGATTCTATGATTTTTGTGGGCTGCTGGGATCGATAATGGTGTATAAGTGGAGATCTCATTTTCAGTGGAAATTTTCAACACCAGTATAATTCTGCTCTTAGAAATCTGAAGGCATTATCTTCTACAGGCCTTGTGGCCATAGCAATAAATGATCTGCATAACTGCAGATGAGCTGCATCCCGGCTGAGCATGTAGTAATAAAATGTAGCTTTGTAGAAGGTGCACTTTTAAATTTCTATGTTATTATTCCTGGAAGCAGCCTGTGTATGTCCAGAAAAAAAAAATAAAAAAAAATTCTTCTTGTAGGTTTGGGAATTATCCCCCACCCCCTCCCATGGTTATTACAAATTCACCCAGCCTAATTCAGTTGGCTAGAAGTCAAGGGAGCTATATTTTATGCATATTTTACACAATATTTTATATTGGCATGACTTTCAAGCAAAATATATATTATATATGCAGATATTTTCAGCTATTATACAGTAATATACAAGATAAAAGTAATGCAGAGATACAAAACCTCTCCTGAGAAACAGCCACCCAGGAGGGCTTTCAAAAACCAGCTCCCCTCCTTTTCTTCCTTCTTTCCAACCCCCCACCCTTATTGCAGGATCCCACTTAAGTGCAGGGTGAGATGCAAAAGATCATCAGGAGGTGTTAGAAGAAGAATGAACGGAGCAAAGCTGGAGGTGGGTAGATTGACAGTAGACATGAGGAGGAAGTTCTTCACCATGAGAGTGGTGAGACCCTGGAATGGGTTGCCCAGGGAGGCTGGCCAGGCTGTGGCCAGCCTAATCTAAGATAGAGTGTCCCTGGGCCTGACAGGGGAGTTGGAACTGGATGATTCTTGTGATCTCTTCCAACCCTGACTGATTCTATGATTCTATGAATTCCTCTCATTAAAATATTCCACTTAGCCTCAAGCCAGCACAAGGATATATTCAATAAATCTGTCCTGTGACAAGAAAGTCATAGTTTGGTCCCCCTAGATGTCAACACAACACGTTTTTGAAATTATGAACTTCCAGCTGAAGAACAGCTTCTAAAGTTGCCTATATCTAGCAGATTTGAGTTTACATGAAGTTTGCTGATGGAACAGGTCCAGAGGAGGGCCACAAAAATAATAAGGGGGTTGGAGCAGCTCTGCTAAAAAGACAGGCTGAGGGAGCTGGGATTCTTCAGCCTGAAGAAGAGGAGTCTGTGGGGAAATCTAATAGCAGCCTACCAGTACCTGAAGGGGGTTACAAGAAGGCTGCAGAGAGACTGTTTGCAAAGGGCTGCAGGGATAGGATGAGGGCAATGGCTTCAAACTAGAGCAGAGCCAACTTAGATTGGATGTTTGGAACAGAGCCTTTACTACGAGGTTGTTGGAGCATCAGAGCAAGTTGCCCAGGGATGTGCCCCTTCCCTGGTGATAGGCAAGGTGAGGCTGGACAGGGCTCTGGGCAACCTGATGTAGTTGAGGATGTCCCTGCTAACTGCAGGATGGATTGAACTAGATAACCTTTGGAGGTCCCTTCCAGCCTGGACTATTCTATAATTCTGTGACTATAATCAGTTTTTAAAACTTGAGTATTTTAAAATTGCATGGAAAAAAATGAATGAAACTGGACCAGAGAATTAAGCTCAGCTTTTTAGACATCTACAGTGCAGATGGCTACATGTGAACTAAGCATCTTAACAACCTCTATAACTGAATGGGAAAATCATATCTTCAAGAAGATGACTCATTTCAGCTAAGGAAGATGCCTAAAATAAAGTAGAATAATTATGGTCATTACATGCCTAAAATGCTCAGAAGTACATTGTCAACTTTTGATATTAAGTAAAAAGAAGGACGAAGCTGTTTGAGACAACTCAGTAACTGTATCCTGCCTCAAATCTGGTACATCTATATTCGAGTTTTACTCTGAATAAGAATGTTTGACTTATTTGAATAAATCTTGCATCACAAACTGGTATTTTCCCCATTAACTGCAGTTCCTGCAAATGTTTCAGTAACTGATCTTACAGGAAAATGACAGGCAGCGCTGATACATCCACCAGTAAATTAAGCATTCCCAGATTGGTTCAGACACTGAGATGCCTTAGCACAGAATGGCTCAAATCCTTTGAACTAGGGCACAAGAGAAAACTACCTCAGTCTTCAACAGGGGACATTTAGAATGGACATCAGGAAAATTTTTTTCACAGAAACAGTGGTCAGATATAGGAATGGGCTGCACAGGGAGGTGATTGAGTCACCAATGCTGGGCATGTTTAAATGTTGTTTAGATGTGGTGCTTGGAGTACTGTGTGCAGTTCTGGAGCCCCCAGCACAAGAAAGACATGGAACTGCTGGAGAGAGTCCAGAGGAGGGCCACGAAAATGATCAGAGGGCTGGAGCACATCTGCTATCAGGACAGGCTGAAGGAGTTGGGGCTTTTCAGCCTGGAGAAGAGAAGGAGACCTTATAGAAACTTTTCAGTATCTGAAGGGGGCCTACAGGAAGGCTGGGGAGGGACAATTCACAAGGTCTTGTAATGACAGGACGAGGGGTAATAGGTTCAAACTGGCAGAGGGGAGATTTGAACGGGATGTTAGGAGAAAGTTCTTCACAGTGAGGGTTATGAGACATTGGAATAGGTTGCCCAGGGAGGTTGTGGCTGCTCTCTCCCTGGATGTGTTCAAGGCCAGGTTGGATGAGGTCTTGAATGTCCTGATCTAGTGGAAGGTGTCCCTGCCTATGGCACAGGGGGGTTTGGAACTGGATGATCTTTAAGGTCTCTTCCAACCTAAACCATTCTATGATTCTATGATTCTAATATGCTTTAGGGGTGAACTTTATGTAGAGTAGGGATATCATTTGGACTTGATGATCCTGAGGGTCTTTTCCAGACTGAATGTTTCTGTGATTTCTTGACTAAATGTTCATATCCAGTAAGCCACAGGGTGTGCAAACTACATCTGGTGGGAGTATCACCTGCTTTAAGTTAATTCCTGAACTGGCCATAGAATTGTTTAGGGCTAGTATTCAAACCAGGTTTGAAACACCACTGGGTGCTATGCTAACAAATTCAAGTATAAAATTAAATTACATAGTTAAGGTTAGTGATGACCTCAACAAATTTGGATTTTCTAGTGGAGATTGTTGTGTTGTAAAATGCCTAACTGCCATGGAAGATGTATGTCCTGGCTTGCCCAGGCATGATCCCATGGTCTCTGCCTGGGGGGAGGAAGCAGAGCACAGGGAGAAGACAAAAAGCCTGGAGACACCCAGTTTGAGGGTCCAAGACTTGCCCAGACTTGTTCTTCCCAAATAAGGGAAAGCAAGCTCCTGACTTCACCTAATATGGTCAGATTTGGCAAGGTGCTATTCTGACTGGTGAGTTTGTGTGGCCACAGCAGCCATTGCATTCAGGCAATCAATAAATAGGCTTCTGCCACATGCTTTGCAGCTTTCACTTTTACTTTAGATTTGCCTGCTCTGCCCTGCCACATGCTCTGCTTTCAACAACCTTCAAGATATCGACAGAATTCCCTCTGAGCTTTGGGTACTGTCTGATACTATATTGTGAGTAGATATTTCAAAGCCTCTCGCTAAGAACCTCTTTCCAGTTTTTATGTTTGCATTTGCTACTTATTTCTTAAAGTCTTCCAGTTTTGCCTGTTCCCTGTGTGTATGAGTATCCAAACCCTGTGTTTTGAATATTGTAAATAAGTTTTCTGGTGAGATTTAATGTTAATAAACAGTTTTCATAGTTATTAACAATCTTGCTGTGACAGGACGAGGGGTAATGGGTATTAAACTGGCAGAGGGGAGATTTAAATGGGAGGTTAGCAGGAAGTTCTTTACAGTGAGAGTGGTGAGACACTGGCACATGTTGCCCAGGGAGGTTGTGGCTGTTCCCTCACTGGAGGTGTTCAAGGCCAGGCTGGATGAGGCCTTCAGTGACCTGTTCTAATGGGAGATGTCCCTGCCTATGACAGGAGGTTGGAACTGGATGATCTTTGAGGTCCCTTCCAACCTAAACCATTCTATGATTCTATGTCAAAATTAATATTGATTATTAATTTTGCATAATTCGTAGCACTAACTTGGTTTAGATTTCACGTGTACATACAAAATGTTGGTTTAGACAGGTAAATTATAGTCAAAATACAGGGAAGCTACAAGACAAGACCAGTGATCTAGATAATAATTTGTCAGTCCATTTGCATGATGGAATGACCCCAGGGTGAAGCCAAACACCCACACAGCTGCTGAGTTACTCCCCACCCACCCTAGTAGCACTGGGGAAAACATCTGAAGGGTAAAAGCAACTAATGAGTCAAGATGAAAAGTGTCTATTAAGTGAAGGAAAGAGAGGTCAAATCAGACAAGTGATGTAAATTCTGTTACTCATCACCTCCTACTAGGTGGACCATACCCAGCAGTCTCACTCAGAGCAGCCATGGTTTTGGAAAAGACTAACCTCTCAGCTTTACTGCTGGGCACACAAATGGAATGCAATATCCCTTTGGTCAGTTTAAGTCAGCTGTTCAGGCTGAGTTCCCTCTCAATTTCTTTTGCGCCCCCCTCTTTCTTGCCAGCAGCTGGAGGGAGAAATAAAGAAGGCCTTGATGATGCAAAAGCACTTTTGAGCAGCAGTCAAAACATCGGTGTGCTGTCAGAACCGGTTCCAACCTACAGATTCAAAACACAGCAAGGAAAGTCAGACAAAGTCAAACAGTCAAAATGAACCAGAAAGCTTTTGAGATTTTCGGCGTCTGGTGCACTGAGTTAAAGATTGTGAATCTAATGCTGAATTGGCACAGAGTAATGCAGGATCACGTAAAGATTTTTGGTCCAGAGAGCTTCATAGTAAAGTTAATTGGTGTAGAAAGTGCTACCATGGTCCCTCATTTGAATGGCACAGGCAGCAGACCTCCCTTATGTGTGTCACATCACTGCAGGGGATGTGTCTTTCACTGCAGGCTACATGGTACATGGGTCACTACCTGCTGAGAGAAGATGTAGAAACTCTACATCTCTGCCTGGTAAAGCATCTCTTCCTTCATATAAGTGATGTGGGTGATAATGCAAGTGTGTGGGAGATCCCAGAGAGTGAGTGGGGGACACAATATAATGAGGGATGCTGTCTCAGTCTGGAGGAGAGAGACTAAAAATGTCACGATCCAGAGGAGAAAGATTTTTATTATCTATTTCCACGTTGTGGAATTAAGGTACAAACGAGACCAAATATCAAAAGCAAGACTATTTATTAAAGGATAAAATGTATGGAACAGAGAAAGAGATAGAAGGGGAGAAAGAGAGAGAATGGGAGAGAGAGGGGGGGAAATGGAAAAAAAGAAGAGAGGAGAAGAACAGGGAAGGGATTATATTACCATTGGCCAGAGGGCAGGGAGAGAAAGGGTTTTTAAAGTCCAAGTCCTTTCCAGTTTGTGTTGCCCAGGGATGTTTACAGTGAGCGATGCCTTCAGTGGAGTCTTTGGGAGTTCTTCTGGGGAGTCCTTAGTTTCTTCATAAAACAGACAAAATTTAAGGCATGGCATGGTTGGTGGTGGGGGTGGAGAGAGGGTTCCTGGGCTGCTGTTTCCAGGTTAGATGTGCATGGTGGTGTCTTCTCCCACTCACTCTCTCACTCATTCACTCCAGCTGGTATAGGCACAGTGTCTTTTTTCACAGCTCCCCCTGGCCACCCTAGTCACATCAATGCATAAGGGACTGCTAGGTGTGCTATCAATGGGCAGAGCTAACCTATCAGGCAGGTCATAGAATCAGTCAGGATTGGAAGGGACAGCAAGGATCATCCAGTTCCAACCCACAAGCCAAGGGTGGGGACATCCTACCCCAGATCAGGCTGGCCAGAGCCTCATCCAGCCTGGCCTTAAACACCTCCAGGGATAGGGCCTCAACCACCTCCCTTCTTAAAAATGGGAGTTATGTTTCCCCTTTTCCAGTCAGTGGGGACTTCACCAGACTGCCATGACTTTTGGAATATAACAGAGAGGGGATCGTTTACAGCAAGTGTTGCACAGCCTGGTGCCTGCAGGGGTCTGGGACCAGCAGCGGGCTTTTGCCCCTCGCTTTGATACCCATCCCTGGTTGTTCAGGCAAACCACCTGGGCAGCTGTTGTCTGCAGGGGAGGAGCAGAGGTGATTTTTATCTTTGTTGATTTACATGTACAAGAGAGACAGGATTTAGAATCTTACAGATGCTCTCAGAAATCTAATACAGGCTGTTGCTATTGGGACTGGTCATGTTCTGGTATAGCTCCATGACATATACATGTTGTAGGTATACCACGAAGAATGCAGCTTCTATAATTAAAAATATTATATATAAAGTATAGTCAGACTGCCTTTCTAATTTCTAAAATAGATTTGAGTGTGAATATGTTTCAAAGCTCATTCCATCATCATTAGGTATTGCACTATGGTGGAATTTAAGGACAAGTAAGAAGAAAGCCTGTAAACATGCTAAGTTTTGACACCACTATATTCACTTTACTATTGAATTATGATAATGATGATGATGATGATGATTATTGTTGTTGTCATCATCATTATTATCATCATTATAATAATTATTATTATTATTAAGAAAATATATATATTATAGAATTGTAGAATCATAGAGTGGTTTAGGTTAGAAAAGAGCTCAAAGCTCATCCAGTTCCAACCCCCCTGTGCCATAGGCAGGGACACCTCCCACTAGATCAGGTCACTCAAGGCTTCATCCAACCTGCCCTTGAACACCTCCAGGGAGGGAGCAGCCACAACGTCCCTGGGCAACCTATGCCAGTATCTCAGCACCTTCACTGTGAAGAACTAGCTGGGAAAAAAAGTAGAGTCATGCTATGCAAGAAGAACATTTACAGTGCACT
>VWZI01010723.1:554640-571738 GCA_013396835.1 Psilopogon haemacephalus
GTGCACTGTTAAAATTTCTGGGAATCTATGACTGACATATTTATTTGGGGTCTCATTCTGACTAATAAGTCCTTGGAGACTCATAATTTAAGCCTGATGGGCCGGTTAAAGTAGACAATTCCTTGTTTCCCAAACATTTTGATCAACATTCCCTGTATTTTGCCTCTTGGCTCTTTATAAAATATATTACCTCGTTTCCCTCTTTGTAAAAATGTTAAACTAAACACGCTTTTGTATATCTATATTACAATTAAACCAAAAATTGTCTAGAGTAAGCCTCTCATATGTAGAATTTCCTGTACAGCTTCTTTTTTTTTTTTTTTTTTTTTTTTTTTTTCTTTTTTTTTTTTTTTTTTTTTTTTNCAGTACAAGTGCTGATTTAACAGGCTGTGAAAAGAGAACATTTATTCGCAGCATCTGGCTTATATGGTCTGTTCAGAGCGGCATATTTATGATCAAAAGAGCCATGCTTTATCTAGACCATCCCCCTGCCTGTGATACTGCAGTTGATATTGCACCATTTAATTGAAAACTAAGCAGCCAAATGAATCCCTGTTTTGCAGCATCCACCATTCCTCTCAACAGAACAGTGATAAAATATATACTAGGAACCAGCACCAATTGACAAAGGACATTTAGCAAACCACATTTCAAAGAGGAGGGAAAGAAAAAAAAAAAAGGATTTGAATCATATTGTAAAGTACAAAAATCCATGTTTAATGTAAGTTCTAATACACAGACCTCTTTCTTTCTCTGCACCTCTCTCCAACCTCTTCTTTTTCTGCATCACAGAATCACAGAATTTCTTAGATTGGAAAAGAACTTCAAGATTATCGAGTCCAATCCTTAGTTTCACACTGACAAGTCCTTGACTAAACCAAATCCCTCAGCACAATATCTAATTACTATGAATCGCTATGGTTGGAAAGGACCACCAAGATCATCCTGTCCAACCTTCATCCCAGCATCCTTAATCACCAGACCATAGCCTCAAGTGCCACATCCACTCTTTTTTTAAACATCTCCAGGGATGGTGACTACACTACCTCCCTGGGCAGCCCCTTCCAGTGCCTGACCACCCACTCAGTAAAGAACTTACTCCAAACATCCAATCTAAACCTCCCCTGATACAACTTAAGGCTATTTCCTCTTGTCCTATCAGAAGAGACCAGCACCAGCTTCCCTACAACCACCTTTTAGGTAGTTGTAGAGGGCAATAAGGTCTCCTCTCAGCCTCCTTTTCTCCAGACTAAACAACCCCAGTTTCCTCAGCCACTCCTCATAGGTCATGTTTTCCAGACCTCTCGCCCTTCTCTGCACCTGCTTCAGCACCTCAATTTCCCTCCTAAACTGTGGTGATCAAAAATGGACACAGTACTTGAGGTGTGGTCTCACAAGGCCTTAGTAAAGGGGCATGATCACCTCTCTACTCCTGCTGGTCACATCATTTGTGATATAGGCCAGGATGCTGTTGGCTTTCTTGGCCACCTGGGCACACTGCTGGCTCATATTCAGCTGACTGTTCACCAACACCCACAGGTCCTTTTCCACCAGGCAGCACTCCAGCCACTGCTCCCCCAGCCTCTAGGGCTGCTGGGGATTGTTGTGGCCAAGGTGCATGACCTGGCACTTGGCGTTGTTAAACCTCATGCAACTGGCCTCAGCCCATCACTCCAGCCTGTCCAAATCCCTCTGCATACACAAAACTTTAACTTTCTCAAAGTTTTAATGTCAGTTCCAGTTTATTGGATTACTGGTGAGATAACCTAATCTATAGAGCTAGCAGTGTAGACATTGTTATGTGGGTATCTAAACGTTTTTTAAAAGCCCAATATTCATTTTGGCATATTACTTTTTTTTTTTAGTTGGTATAGTTAATGCGAAAAGAATGCAATGAATAAAAATTACCTTACATATTTCTAAAAATATACTCTCTGATCTGCTTTTCACTCAGAGAGGTACCAGCATCTTGTCATAGCACAATAGATGCTTAGTAGTACTTTAAATATTAGCAAATATACAAATTGGTGTGTTAGTCAAAGCGCAAAAGATCAATAAATAGACTTAATTTGATTTGGAAGTAAAAAATAAACTTTAACAATAAATAAAAGGTGTTTTGCATAAGGGGAATTACAGAGGACAGGGGGGAAGGGAACAAAATAAAAGATATAGGTATAAAATAAGGGGAATTACAGAGGATATGGGGAAGGGAAGATAAAGTACAAAACACACACAAAAAAAAAAAAACCAAAACAAAACAAACAAACAAAAAACCAACCCAAAAACCAGCCAAAAACAACCCATAGATGGGAATGGATGGAAGTTGAATACAAGCAGTGAAGTTGGAAATTGGTGGTATATGCAGATGGATGCAAGATGATGGTGAGATGCAGCGAGTCAGATTTCCAAACATGGCTGCTCTCCCCACATGTTTACTGGAGAGCACATGGTAAAATAGCAGCAGCAGGGAAGCAAGACGCTGGGCTGGTGAGGAAGCAGGGACCCCGCAGAGGGAAATAGGATGTTCATCTCCCATTTTATAGAGGGTCTCAGCAGGAAGTGGGAGGGGCTAAACATGACACTTGGGAGCAGGTCAGTCTAGCCACAAGGAGGAGTCAGGATCCAGCTCAGGTAAGCCCCCAAGAGGGCTTAACCCTTAACAATTTGTAATGAAATTAAGCAATTGTCTTTAATGTCATAGAATCATAAAATGGTTTAGGTTGGAAGAGACATCAAAGATCATCCAGTTCCAATCCCCCTGTGCCATAGGCAGGGACACCTCCCACTAGATCAGGATGCTCAAGACCTCATCCAGCCTGGCCTTGAACACATCCAGGGAGGGAGCAGCCACAACCTCCCTGGGCAACCTGTTCCAATGTCTCGTTACCCTCACTGTGAAGAACTTTCTCCTAAAATCCCATTTAAATCTCCCCTCTGCCAGTTTGAACCCATTCCCCCTCCTCCTATCATTACAAGACCTTGTGAACAGTCCCTCCTCAGCCTTCCTGTAGGCCCCCTTCAGATACTGGAAAGTTGCTATAAGGTCTCCTGGAAGCCTTCTCTTCTCCAGGCTGAAAAGTCCCAGGTCTCTCAGCCTGTCCTCATAGCAAAGGTGCTCCAGCCCTCTGCTCATCTTCATGGCCCTCCTCTGGACTCCCTCCAGCAGTTCCATGTCCCTCTTGTGCTGGGGCCTCCAGAACTGCACACAGTACTCCAGGTGTGGTCTGTCAAGAGCAGGGTAAAGGCGGGGAATTCCCTCCCTTGCCCTGCTGGCCACACTTCTCTTGATGCAGCCCAGGACATGATTGGCTGTGTGGGATTGAGTGCAGGTTTTAGATGACAGCAAATTGAGAGGTGTGGTCAAAATGCCAGAGTGATAGGATGTCCCCACCTGGAGTACTGCATCCAGTTCTGGTGCCCCCAGCATAATGGGAACACTAAAGTCCTAAAGTGGGTCCAGAGAAGGGCTGCAGAGTGGATCATAGTGCTGGAGCACCCCCACTATGGGGACAAGCTGCCAGAGCTGGGTCTGTTCAGCCTGGAGAAAAGAAGGATGCAGGAAGACCTAATAGAGGCCTTCCAGTATCTGAAAGGGGTCTGCAAGAAAGCCAAGAAGGAATTTTTCACATGGGCTTGTTAGTGATAGGACAAGAGAGAATGGCTTTAAGCTTAAGAGTGAATGGCTTTAATCTTGAGGAGGATAGATTTAGACTAGGTAATAGGAAGAAATTCTTTACAGTGACAGTGGTGAAACACTGAAACAGGTTGTCCAGGGAGGTCTTGAATTCCTCCTTCTTGGAGATGTTGAAGGCCAGGTTGGATGAGACTTGGCTACCCCTATCAACGGTGGGGGGGTTGGACCTGGATGATCTTCCAATCCAAACCATGGTATGAGTGCAAGAATTTATGAATTATTTTATCCAGAAGGACCTGGATAAGCTGGATAAGTAGGCCCACGTGAGCATCATGGGATTCAACAAGGGCAAGTGCAAGGTACTGCACCTGGTTTGGGACAATCCTCATTATCTGTACAATCTGGGGGGGTGATGTGTTAGAGAACAGCTCTACAGAGAAAGATTTGCAGGTGCTGTTGGAGGTAAAGCTGGATATGAGTGAACAATGTACACTTGCCAATCACATTCTGGATTGCATCAAAAGAAGCCATCCCCATCAGCTCAAGAGAGGTGATTCTGCCACTCTGCTCTAGAGATACCTCACTTGGAGTACTGCATTGAGGTCTGGGGTGCTCAACACAAGAAAGATGTGAACTTGATGGAGAGGGTCCAAAGATCATCCACAAAAATAATCAGAAGGCTGAAGCACCTCTTCTATGAAGAACTTCTTTACTGTGTGAGGAAGAACTTTCCTGTAAGGGTCATGGAGCATTGGAACAGGCTACCCACAGAGGTTGTGGATGCTCCTTTCCTGAATACTTTCAAGCCCTGTCTGGATGCATTCCTGTGTGACCTGTGCTAGATTCTATGGTCCTGCTCTGGCAGGGGGATTGGTTTTGATGATCTCCAGAGATCACTTCTGACCCCTAACATCCTGTGATCCTGTGACAGGTTGAGAGAGCTGGAGTTGTTTAGCCTGGAGAAGATAAGGCTTAGGGGGAGATCTTATAGCAGCTTCCCATTACCCAAAGGTGTCCTACAAGAAAACACAGGGAGAGCTGTTTACAAGGGCATGTAGCATCAGGTCAAGAGGTAATGGTTTTAAACTAGAGCAGGGTAAATATAGGTTGGACATTATAAATAAATTCTTTACTGTGCAGATGGTGAAACACTGGGACAATTTCCCCAAGGTGGAGGCCCCCTTTCTGGAGACGTTCAAGGTCGGGTTTCATGGGGCTCTGAGCAAGTTGATCTAGTTGATGATGTCCCTGATTACTGCAGAGGTGTTGGGCTGGGTGACCTTTAATAAATCCCTTCCAATCCAATGAATTCCATGATTATATGGTTCTGTGATTCCATGAATTATGTTTGGACCTTACTAGACATTCTTCTCCCCAGCGAGGCAGCGAAAACTTATTTTAGTTTTCAGGTCATGATCAGGACTTAAAAAATTACACAGACAGTTTAATTATTTATTCATTTTCACTTTTGATTTAAACACTTCACATCAAAGAGTATCTGCCTACATCCTTGCATAGCATTGACCTAAGCTTTAAAGCATAATAAAGCAAGGTTATGTAATCAATTCGAGTAGCAGCAGCACCCTTCCTCCAACTGTGACCACATCTCAGGCAAATCAGAAACTGGCAGAATCAACATGGATTATAATTCCACTTCACACTGTATTTTCCCCTAAATAGCACTCTAACTCTCAAAAGACACATTTTGCAGTAAGCTCCACCATGAATTACAGGGGACCATTGGAGAGAAAGAATAGCACCTTATGAAAGGGGCTCTAAATTAATCCAGTTCCTTTTTCATAGTCAGTAAAAAGTGCACCTAAGTGTCACCTTTCAACCCCCAGCTTGGGCTGAGCATCACAATTCTAATGCAACAAAAAGTGCTAAGGTGGAAGAGAAACCTGAAGTGATCTTCAATAAATCATCAGCACATAAAATTTTAAAAATTCTCAAATGAAGCAAGTACCTTGATTCAGGAGTAGCCACTTAATTTCACATCAGAAAGAGATGACTCCAGATAGATATGGACAATATCTATTAGATGCAGCTCTTCAGTTTGTCTTAATATATCCATTAAGAATGTAACTGGTAAAAGGTAAGAGAAATCTACAACGATGCAGTGAAGGAAGAGGGAAGAAACTATTTGTCATGGCCTAAAACATGTCCTGGTTTGCCCCACTCTTCTGCTGATGGAATAAGCAAGGGCAGAAGGAAAACAAAGGCTTGGACCATTATGTCCCCTCCCAAAGTGATAAACAAGTACCCAGGAGTGTTTAGGAGCTTGTTAGTGTCTTGCGTGAATAAGGGTAAGCAAGACCTGGCTTCATCTAATATGGTCAGTTTGGCAAATGCTGTTCTGACTGGTGAATCTCTGTGGCCAAAGGAGCCTTTACACTCAGGCAAATAATATAAATAGAGTTAAGTTGCAAGCAGTTGTGCTGCTTCTGCCTCACTGCTCAGCCTCAGTATGTGCTGCTCTTCTCTATGTTCTCCTTTGCTCACACAACCTGCTTTGCCTCACAGTTTTCAGCTTGGACAAAGTGTTCTGCTCTTCATACCAGCTTAGCCCTGATGTTTTGGGCTTGAACTACCTACAAACTTAAGCGCTTCAAGTTTCCCAGGAGAAGGCGTTAAGTGCCTTACAACGTGATGAGAAGTAACACCAACATTGTGCTCTCTGCAGATGTGCAAGAGATCCTGCCTCTGCCTCTGCAAACCTCTGTGCCAAGAGGAACCAGGATCAGGTCAGAGATCATCTGCATCTTTCTCAACACCCTGCTAAAGCCTGGGAAGATCTGGAAGCCTATCAATGGCTATCAAGACACTGAGCAGTTCCAACATCGCCCCAAAGGAGCCAGGGACTGTCTTGAAATTTCTACTCCACCACTGTGAGTAGAACAGACTTTCCCTAGGGCTCCCAACTGCCTATTTAGGGGCAAAGCCATTTGTGGCCAAACTTTTCCAATTTTCTGATTTTCCTAAATCACTAAATTGCCCATAAACATCCTTGTGAAGATTTTCCCAAACAAATTAGAACCCAAATTTAACTGTTTTGTATATCGTTTGTGGGTGGGGCTTTTTGGAAATAAAAAAACTACATATTTTACAATTCCTGCCTCATTAATTGCCGCAACTAAGTCACTATTTAATTAAATGGGAAATACAAATATGATGTGTAACAAGCACTTTGCTGTTTTTATTTGTCTCATGCATCATGTCTTTGGCATCCCTGTGCGACATCTGCACTGTAAGCAATTTTCCTGGTGATGCAAAACTGGGTGGAGTGGCTGAGACACTGGCAGGTTGTGCTGTCCTTCATTGAGACCTAGGTTGAGAGCTGGCCAGGCAAAAATTTAATGAAGTTCAAGAAGGGCAAGTGTAGAGTCTTGAACCTTGAGAATAACAACCCTGTGGATCAGTAGAGATTTAGTACTGGTCTGTTGGAGAGTGAAGGTGAAAAGGACCTGGGGGTTCTATTTGACAGAAGGTTGACCATGAGCCAGCAATGTGCTCTGGTGTCCAAGAAGGAAAATGCCATTCCAGGGTGGATTCAACGGGCTGTGGTTTGTAGGTTGAGAGAGGTTCTTCTGCCAGTCTACTCTGCCCTGGTGAGGCTGCATCTGGAATATATATATTGTGTCCAGTTCTGGGCCCCTCAGTTCAAGAAGGACCTCAGGGAATTACTTGAAAGAGTCCAGTGTGATGTCACAAAAATGCTGAAGGAAGTGGAAGATCTTCCTTACAAGGAGAGCTGGAGGGATCTGGGGCTCTGTTGTTTGGAGAGGAGGAGCCTGAGGGATGACCTCATAAATGGTTATAAATATGTGCAGGGTGAGTGCCAAGAGGCTGGAGCCAGGCTCTCCTGGATGATGCCCAATGCCAGGACAAGGGGCAATGGGTGGAAGTTGAGGCATGGGAAGTTCCATGGAAACATGAGGAAAAAGGTTTTCCTAGTGATGGTGACAGAACACTGGAACAAGCTGCCCAGGGGGGCTGTGGAGTCTCCCTCTCTGGAGATATTCAAAACCCACCTGGATGCATTCTGTGTGTGATATTGTAGAGGTGATCCTGCTCTGGCAGGGGTGTTGGACTGGATGATCATTGGGGTTGCTTGTGGCCCCTGACATTCTGTGATTCTGTGATCTTACACCAGCTCTGATTACTTAAACCCAGTTCTAATAAATGGCCCTCCTCTCATTTGCACATTTTTTGACATTAAGTTAAGATAGAGTATTCAGTGCCCAAGATCAAAAGCCCTCCAAGACAATCAATAAACCGTTCCTAATCTTTAGGTCTAGAAATAAGGCTTCCATTTATAAACTGAATTAATTAATTCCTTCAATTTGATGGCACACACAGCTTAAGTGGAAAATAAAACCTCAATCCTAAATATTCCCATTGCCAATTTTACAAATCTCATGCCTAGTTACCACCAGATTCACAAATGGATGCATTTGAAATATGTTGGAGGCATTTAAGTATCTCTCTACTATTTTTGATTCCACAGGCAGAAAAGTTCCCCTAGAAATTCTCAGTGTTTACATTTAAAATAAAAAAAACCAAACTGAATCATTCCTTGAATTCTCATGATCATAGTTTTCTCCCTACACAACAGGAACAGGCTGCCCAGGGAGGCTGTGGAGTCTCCCACTCTACAGATATTCAAGACCAGCCCGGATGTGCTCCTGTTTTTTCAGGTATAGGTGATCCTGCTCTGATGTGGACTGGATGAGCTTTCGAGGTATCTTCCAGCCCCTAACCTTCTTTGAAATATTAAGAAACACTTCCAAACCTTTTGCCCCCTGAGTTCTATGATGACACTTGTTATTTGTCATCATGTGCCAAAGTGGTCACCTGTGAAAACAGGTGGAGTAAAACTTGAAGCTTGCATTTGCAGTCCTGGACCTTTGGTGAACATGATGGATGTGAAAGACCCTGAGTGCACATGACTGTGTGCACATGTAGCTTTGGGAAATGAAAGTCATGGCCTTGTCTCAATATGCTTTTTCTAGGAAAGGATAGTTCCTTTACGGATTCCCTAAATTAAACCAACACAAGAAAGACATTGAACTGTTGGAGTGATTCCAGAGGAGGCCACAAAGATGATCAGAGGGCTGCAGCAGATCTGCTGTGAGGACAGGCTACGAGAGTTGGGGCTCTTCAGCCTGAAGAAGAGAAGGCTTTCAGGAGACTTTATAGCAGCCTTCCAGTATCTGAAAGTGGCCTACAGGAGGTGTGGGGAGGGACTATTCACAAGGTCTTGTAATGACAGGATGTGGAGTAATGGGTTTAAACTGGCAGAGGGGAGAGTTTAAATAGATGTTAGGAAGAACTTTGCAGCGAAGGCGGTGAGACACTGGAACAGGTTGCCCAGGGAGGTTGTGGCTGCTCCCTGGCTGGAGGTGTTGAAGACCAGGTTGGATGAGGCCTTGAGTGACTTGTTCTAGTGGTAGGTGTCCCTACTTATGGCAGGGGATTAAAACTAGATAATCTTTGAGGTCCTTTCCAACCTGAACCATTCTATGATTCTAAACCAAGAAGGAAACAAGTAGTTGATTTGGGAAAATTACTTGAATTTATTTGCTTACATATGTAGAAGAAAAAGTTAGAAAAATAGAAAGAGAAGAAGAAACAAGCTAGGGGTAGCAAAGCAAAAAGAAAGATAATTACCACCATGGATCTAGATGATGTTTCACCGATCCCTGAAGGTCTCGATTGGTGGGGAAACTTCAAACTCTTCCTGTTGCTTATTGGGTTTTATACCTTTTCCAGTCCCATTCACAGTCACAGTGTCCCATTCAGTTTGATTGCTGTCAGCACCAATCTCATGGTTGATTACCTGTGTCAGCTATGGTCCCATGGTAACATTCCTGAGAGTGGAACTTGTGGCCTTGTCTGGTTCTCACAGAGCTTGTGGCAGCGGTGTGAAAAAACCTTGGGAAACTGCTGTGTCATTCTTCTTTTGAGAGTCTTGTCCATAAGAAGCTCCACAAAAACTTGTCTCAGTGAATCCCAGCATCCACTATCTATCAGCAAGGAGTTTGTGGTCTTGTAGATAAGAATCACAGAATCACAGAACCTTAGAAGTTGGAAGGGACCTCCAGAGATGATTCAACGCTGGAGCGAGTACAGGAAGGCAACAAAGCTAGTGAAGGGCCTGGAAAATAAATCTTATAGAGAGCTATTGAAGGAGCTGGGGCTGCTTAGTTTGAAGAAGAGGAGGCTGACTGCAGACCATGGCTGTCTACAGCTCCCTGAAAGGTCATTGTGGAGAGGTTGGTGCTGGTCTCTTCTCACAGGTGATAGAACAAGAGGGAATGGCCTCAAGCTGCAACCAAGTAGGTTTAGGCTGGACATCAGGAAACATTTTTTTCCCAGCAAGAGTGGTCAGACATTGGAATGTGCTGCCCAGGGAAGTGGTTGAGTCACCAACCCTGGATGTGTTTAAAAATCGTTTGGATGTGGTGCTTGGAGATATGATTTAAGGGTGAACTTTGCAGATTAGGGATACCGTTTGGATTTGATGATCCTGTAAGTCTTTTCCAACTAGAATGTTTCTATGATTCTGAGTCCAACCCCCAGGTCAAGGCAGGAGCACCCAGGGCAGTTCACACAAGAATGCATCCAGGTGGGTTTAGAAAGTCTCCAGAGAAGGAGAGTCTACAACCTCCCTGGGCAGCCTGTTCCAGTTTTCTGTCGCCCTCACCTTAAAGAGGTTTCTCCTCATGTTGAGGTGAAGAGAAAATAGTGTGAAGGCAAACGTGAGGCTGTGCTATTTTGGATAGATTCCTGTTTACAGTGAGACCTAGCACAGAGCTTGGGACAATGGCATGAAACACATTGGAAAGGCAAACAATGCTGAGGCAATTAGAGGGAGACAAACTTAACTTCTTACAGACCTCCTTAACTGCTCTGAGACAGGGTCTAGAAAACTATTTTGTGCTCCCAAACAAGCCATCTTCTGAAAGCGTAAACAGGAATGTTTGTTCCTTCAGGTATTGAGCTACAACTACAATGAATGTGTATTTTTAACACAACTTTAATGTTTCTATTTTAGAGGACACAAAGGTCCCTATACACTGTACGGTCACTGTCACAGCAAATGTTTCTGCTGTAGGTCTTCAACAGGAAGAAACGCTGAAGATCACCTTCAGATATCCTGACCTCGGGGACAGCCTCATCAGCTTATCTTCTTCCTTTGTAACTCTTCTGTCTCATCCATTCACTCTGCTTCAGTTCACTTGGTCTTTGAACCTTGCTCTCTCTCTAATATATAATGCCACATTTCTCAACCTGCAGTTTATGTTAAAAAAAAAAATAGAAAGCAAGCAATCAAGCAGAAGACACCTTCTGGTACTCTGTTCCCAGGCTGATGGATAAAAGTTCTTTGTAGTTTTGGGGTCTTTGGGTTGTTATTTTTTGGGGTTTTTTCCTATCTTCTGGCTATAAAACTGTGGTTTCTCTTCCCAGCATTCCTCTCCAGCTTTCTTTCATGACCTCATTTATATACATATATTTGCAAAATATATTGGCAAAATATATTGGCATCCCTCAGGGGTCAGTGCTGGGACCAATGTGTTTAAATCTTTGTCAGTGACATGGACAGAGGAAGCGAGTGCACCCTCAGCAGGCCTGTGGTTGACACTAAGCTATGTGGCACAGTCAGCTTGCTAGAGGGCAGGGATCCAGCCAGAGGGACCTGGACAGGCTGGAGAGGAGGTCCCAGGCCAACCTCATGACATTCAACAAGTCCAAGTGTAAGGTCCTACACCTGGGTCAGTGCAATCCCAAGCACAAATACAGGCTGGGTGGTGAGTGGCTGGAGAGCAGTCCTGAGGAAAAGGACCTGGAGGTCTGAGTTGATGAAAAGTTCAACATGAGGCAATAGTGTGTGTGTGCAGCCCAGAGAGCAACTGTGTGCTGGGCTGCATTAAGAGAAGCATGGCCAGCAGGGCAAGAGAGGGGATTCTGCCCCTTTACTTTGTTCTCATCAGACCCTACCTGGAGTACTGCGTGCAGTTCTGGAGCCCCCAGCACAAGAAGGATTGGCAGTCAGATATCATAGCAGCTGTATATCTGGGTGAGGTATTGGAGGGACTAGAGAGCCTTAAGGATACATGTATCCACCTGCCAGAAGCTGGGATGAGATTAAGGATCCAGGGACAGCTTCAATATAGACCTCTGTGTTTAAGACCAGCAAGTGGACACATCCTGTAATCTGTATATGCGTACCAATTTCCTACTGACAGATCTTCACCCAGAACAGCCAGAAAGGGGGACAGGATCAGACCATTTGAATTTATATCCTCAGTTGTGGCTGGAACAGTGATTTTTGTTCTTGATCTCGGCAAGTGCTGTTCAGAGGGGAAACTCAGTGTGTCCTTTCAGGAAAAGCTATTTTCTTTCCTTAGGAATGGCAAACAAACTTTCCATCTGTGCTGGTTTGAACTAATTGGAGGACTTGAATGAGAAATTAGACTATAGGCTGAGAAAGGAAAATATTCCAGTGTTCCTTTCACTCATTTGTTTACTGAAATGGTATAAAGTTAGAATCAAAACAAAGATAAAACAGAGCTGTCCGAGCTATGCTTGCTGTTTGTGCTGGTTTGAACTAATTGAAGGATTTGAATGAGAAATTAGACTATAGGCTAAGAGAGGAAAACAGATTATGTTACTTCACTCATAGGTTTACTGAGAAAGAAAAAAAAAATGTTTTAAGAATTGTAACCAAATATAAATAAGCCAGACTGCTTCAGAGCTTTTTGGGCTGTGGTAGCTCCTACATGGCTTTTCTCCTTTTGTAGCTGACTGAATAATTCCACTAACTTCTTTCCTGCTGCTAATCCCCCTGGCTGATCTATCTTCACTTATCTGCTGCATAAAATAGATGGTGAGATAAGATTGGGGAAGGGGCAAATGTGGTAAAGGTGGTTAGAGACCCATCTTAGGGATTTTGATCTCTGGGAGGTCTGTGGTGTTTCTGGATTACCTTTTAACTGTATATATCTGTAAATATCTGTTGTACGTTGTAAATATCTGCTTGTATATTGTGCAAAGCTGTAAACATAAAGCTTCATTTATTAACTTCCAGCTGACTTAGTTCTAGTCTGGGTTATTTTGAAGTGTGGGGGGGCAGCTAACTGCTGAGCCACCGCACTGTTGCATGGCTCTCTCTCCCTGCCTTCTTTAGCTGGATCTGAATAACCTCACTACTTTCCTGCTGTTAACTCCCCAGGCCAATCAACCTTCGCTTATCTGGCACATAAGACAGATAGTGAGATAAGATTAGGAAGTGGGGGAAGGTGGTAGGGTGGTTGGAAAACCCCTCTTAGGGATCCTCATCTCTGGGAGGGGTGTGGTGTTTATGTACTACCCTTTTTTTACTGTATATATCTGTAAATATGTGTTATATATTGTAAGTATCTGCTTGTATATTGTGCAAAGCTGTAAATATAAAGCTTCATTTCCTTAACTTCCAGCCGACTGAGTTCTAGCCTCGGTTATTTCAAAGTGTTCATGGGGAGGGGGCGTAACTGCTGAACCACCACACTATCGAGCAAATGAGAGTCTCTGTACCGCTGAGGGACTCTGTTGTAATGAACCTCAGGTCTTCACAACCCTGGATGTTTCCTAGCTTAACTGCATCCTCCTGCAGCTCACCTCCCCACATCTTAGGCAATTTCTTAGATAAAAGCTCACAACACACCTACAACAATGCCCCTTCCACCCTTGACAGGCAGAGCTCACACAACTCCCTGGTGAAAGACATGATTTCAGGCGTCCTCAGATAACCCATACAATTGCAGGTAAAAAAAAACATGAGGATCATGACTTTCTGCTTAGGCTTCATATGCTTTCATGCTCAGTTGCACATTAACCCCACTGTTAACATACTTCCCTCAAAGTTCTCCTTGGAAACTCCTATTTGTACTATCCTGCTGACATACTAATTTTATATAAGTAGTTCCAAAGAGCTTAATTGGAGTAGTAAAGGGAGACACTAGACATGGACTCAGGTAGGGACCCTCTGTTCCCTACAAGATCACAGAATCACAGAATGTTAGGGGCTGGAAGTGACCTCAAAAGATCATCCAGTCCAACCGCCCAGTAGAGCAGGATCAACTATACCAGTTCATGCAGGAATGCAGCCAGGCAGGTCTGGAGTATCTCCAGAGAGGGAGTTTCCACACCCACCCTGGGCAGCCTAGTGTTCTGTCACTCTCACAACAAAAAAAAATTCCTCCTCATGCTTCCATGGAACTTCCTATGTTTCAACTTCCACCCATTGCCCCTTGCCCTGGCATTGGGCATCACCCAGCAGAGCCTGGCTCCATCCTCCTGGCACTCACTTTTACATCTTTATAACCATTCATGAAGTCACTCCTCAGGCTCCTCCTCTCCAAGTTAAAGAACCACAGCTCACTCAGGCTTTCCTCATAAGATAGATGTTCCATTCCCTTCATCATCATTGTGGCTAGGTGCTGGAGTCTCTCAAACACCTCTCTGCCCTTCTTGAACGGGGGTGGCCCAGAACTGAAGATACCAGTCTGATATACTGTCCACCTTAAGCAGCCTCCCCCTAGCTCCCCAAAAAATGCCTTAAGTCCTGTCAGTTAAGGGACATGAATTTAAACCTCCTCCCCACAGAAATACACTGTCTTCTCTCTTCTACAGGAAGCTTTCTTGCTGGAAGTGTTTCAGTGGAATGATCAGCCTTTCTGATAATCTGGGACAAGACTTTTGAAAATGGAAGTCTAAAATTAGCCATCTAAATCTATATTTAGGTCTCAGGGTGATTAAATGCTGAGCTCCTGTTCATTTCTTTCAGATTGTTTCCAAATCAAAGACCACATCAGCAGGAGAGCCAGCGAGCATGCAGCACTACTGAAAGCAGGTATCTGAACAGGGCCTAATTATTTATCTCTTTCAGAATATTTCTTTCTGAAGGGTTTGGCCCAGTATTCAAGTTGTTTCTTTGTGAGGAGAGGGGAAGGGAAGAGATAGCAATAAAAAAAAAGAAAAGCAAGAGAGGAAGGTATCTTCAGTTCTGAAAGTTTCTAAGTACCCTCTCTGATGCACATCTCATTGCTGGCTGGGAAGGGAATGAGCTTGCTTAATGAATAATAAACTCTGTCGAAGCTCAGATCTGTTATGCAAATAAACATATTAAATGAATGCATTTTCCAAGCAGCACAGCTCCTGCCAGGAAATTTGTTGAAAACATTGTTTTGCCATTGACAAAGGCAATGTGCCAAATCCAAACCTGGTGTGAGCGGGTGCAACCCGGCTGGTTTCAGTGGCTTCGTGCCCATTCACACCAGGTCTGTAATTGGTCTATTGTGCTTCAAAGGCTTTCATTATCCAAGATGTGCCAAAGTGTGGATAAACAAATTCTCCAACTGCAGAAGAGCTTTTCAGGGTCAACACTAATTTTCAGTTCATTTAACAGCCGTAAATTCCTTCTAGCTACGCGGTTCAGCTTGTGACTGTACCCAACTTCCTAACCTACAGAATGAAGATCCTTGGGTGCTCTCAACTCCACATCTGAAGAACTGCTAAACTGACCTAGCCTAGGAGGCAGCAGCTTCAGAAATTTTTATCTAGGTAAAGGATGGGAAACTGGACTGATTCAATAAAAATTGACCTGACCTTCCTGTCCTGACTTCATCCTGAGCAAAATCTCTTTCAAGTTTCAGAAATGTTTTATTTACTCCCTCTCTCCAAGTTATTTCAAATGTCAGGCTAAAGGGCTAAGCACACAAAACAAAACAAACAAAAAAACCCCATAAGATGGACTGTTTCTGTGAGATCTTTAACCTTGTTCTGTGGTTCCAAATTAGGTAAATAAACATCTTAACTCTGTGTGTTGTGCACACAGATTAAGTCATACCACCCTGAAATCATTTGAAGTACAGACTTGCAATTTCAGAGCCAAGATGTAATGTTTCTAAGCTCAGTATTTCCTTTAGTTCTGATACACCTAGCCCTGAGGACTATCCTTATTACTATTGTATAAAGACATGCTAAAAGACCCCACCTGCAGCACTGTGCATTTCTGGAGCCCCCAGCACAAGAAGGATGTGGAACTGTTGGAGAGAGTCCGGAGGAGGGCTACAAAGATGATCGGAGGGCTGCAGCAGCTCTGCTATGAGGACAGGCTGAGAGAGTTGGGGTTTTTCAGCCTGGAGAAGAGAAGGTTTCCAGAAGACCTTACAGTAGCCTTCCAGGATCTGAAGGGAGCCTACAGGAGGGCTGCGGAGGGACTATTCACAAGGTGTTGTAATGACAGGATGAGGGGTAATGGATTTAAACTGGCAGTGGGGAGATTTAAATGGGATGTTAGGAGGAATTTCTTTGCAGTGAGGGTGGTGAGACACTGGCACAGGTTGCCCATGGAGGTTGTGGCTGCTCCCTCCCTGGAGTTGTTCAAAGTCCAGTTGGATGAGGCCTTGAGCGACCTGTTCTCATGGGAGGTGTCCCTGCCTATGACAGGGGGTTAGAACTAAGTGAATCACAGAATCAGAGAATTAATCAGGTTGGAAAAGTGCTTTGAAATCATCTAGTCCAACCTAGCACCCAGCACCCAGCACCATATAATTAATTAAATTATCATACTAAATATCCCATCCACTCTCCTTTTAAATACCTCCAGGGATGGTGACTCCACCACCTCCCTGGACAGCTCATTCCAATGCCAATCACTCTTGCTTTGAACAACTTCTTCCTAACATCCAGCCTAAACCTGCCCTGGTGCATTTTGAGACTGTCCCCCTCATTCTGTGACTGGTTGCCTAGGAGAAGGGACCAACCCCCACCTGGCTACAACCTCCTTTCAGCAGTCCTACATCCTTCCTTGAATTGGGGGAACCAGAATTTGACACAGTACCCCAGATGCGGCCAATATTTGTGTTTCTTTTGTTATTTTACCTACTGTTAGAAATGTAACTGCTACATATATGAGCAGTTTCTATGCCACAAAGCTTAAATCCAAGTTCCTTATTCAACAAGCATGGCATAACAGCAAACAGTCCAATTCAGTCAGAGCTATGATAATCTGTAGCTCTGCTGGCAGATATCTGCACATAACTTCAATGTGACTCATGTGCAAAGATAATGAATTCTAGAATGCAAATTTGCACATGAGGGTCAAATAAGGAACTTCTTTGTATTTGACAGTACATCGGGTATTAGGTATTTGTCACAAAATAAATAATTCATGTTGCATAGCCACTTGCTATGTAAATGATAGTCTATGTATATTAAAGCATTTAGCACTTAGAATAAAATGGACAGCTGGGGCCAAATGAATATCTCTCAGGACACATTACCATTACAGTTCCCCTGTGAGTTTTTAACTCTTCGCTTCTGAGGGCTGTCCTGAGGACATTAATTGAATAAGGCATAAAGTTTGTTCTGATGTGGGTAGAGACACACACACATACACAAAAAAAAAAAAAAAAAAAA
>VWZI01010723.1:571753-584006 GCA_013396835.1 Psilopogon haemacephalus
AAAAAAAGGAAAAAGAAAAAAAGAGAGGAAAATAATGTAAAGCAGTGCCTTAATTTCAGAATCTACTTTCTGACATTTTTAATGTTTCTCGAATCCCTGATGTAATTTGGATCTGATTCAATTTGGGGAAAAATGTAAAGGTTGAATACTTTTCGAAATATCAAGCAGATAGCAATCAAAACATAATTAACAAATGTTTAGCACAAGCTGTGGTTTGGGCAGAATTTGAGGCCCAAGTCTACCCCTAAACTGCACGTGAATTTAAGACTGTCCTGTGACAGAGTCCTCTTCTATTTATTTGGACACAAAGTGAGCTTTAAACAGAGCATGGATTTGCACACCACAATGTAGCCATGCAAATGAACGGATTAAGGGTATCTCCATACCCGATGGAGAGGGCAAACTGGAGTGAAAGCTGTCACTCCCACTGTGGTGGTTTGGCAGTTACCTGCCCCCCACACACTTTGAAATAACCCAGGCTAGGACTCAGTTTGCTGGAAGTTAATAAATGAAGCTTTATATTTACAGCTTTGCACAGTATACAAGCAGGTATCTACAACATATAACTGATACTTACAGATATATACAGTGAAAAGGTAATACAGAAACACCACACCCCTCCCAGAGATCAAAGTCCCTAAGAGGGGTTTCTAACTCCCTCTACCACCTTCCCCCTTGCCCAATCTTGTCTCACCATCTGTTTCATGCAGCAGATAAGAGAAGGTAGATAGGCAGGGGGGATTAGCAGCAGGAAAGAAGTTGGTGAAGTTATTCAGATCCAGCTATGAAAAGCAGGGAGAAAGAGCCATGCAACAGCAGCAGCCATGGCCCAAAGCAGTCTGACCTATCTATGTTTGGGTTACAACTCTTAAATTTATTTTTTTTTTCATAGAATCATAGAATGGTTTAGGTTGGAAGAGACCTCAAAGATCATCCAGTTCCACCTCCCTGCCATAGGCAGGGACACCTCCCACTAGACCAGGATGCTCAAGACCTCATCCAGCCTGGCCTTGAACACCTTCAGGGATGGAGCAGCCACAACCTCCCTGGGCAACCTGTGCCAATGTCTCGTCACCCTCACTGTGAAGAACTTTCTCCTAACATCCCATTTAAATCTCCCCTCTGCCAGTTTGAACCCATTACCCCTTGAGGACTGTCATTAGTCCTCATCCATTCATCAGTAAACTTGAGTTAGTAGCATCATCAGTACTTTTCTTTCTCAGCCTATGGTCTAATTTCTTATTCAAATCTTCCAATTAGTTCAAACCAGCGAACCCACTCAGCATTGCAAAAATTTCCCATGAAGATAAGAGAGACAGAAGCTGTTTAAAGTTTGTGTGCCTTGTTCTTCCAGTTAGAAACACCACAAGAATCAAATCTCTCATCCTTGCAGCTGTGAGTCCAAGGAAACCCCCAGTTAACTCAGTAGAATTGCTCAAGATTCCTACCATGGTTTAAACTCAGCACCTTCTCTCCACTAGAAGTGCACTAGCACAGACAGGGCTTCTAGCACTGAGTGGTTGCTTTTAGCATTGTATAAACCAGACTGAACCTGATACTGATCTAGCTGGTACCCATATTTCAATCACCTTTCCCTCAGTGTTTTCAGGATGCTTATTTGATATCCCTGTCAATATCCTAGGCTTCTCTAGGGCTAATTCAATAGCTGTAGATCATATTAGGAAATGTCATGCAAACATGAGGAGGATCTTCTTTGCTGTGGGGGTGACAGAACACGGGAACAGGCTGCCTAGGGGGGTTGTGGAGTCTTCCTCTCTGGAGATATCCAAAATCCACCTGGATGAGTTCCTGTGTAATCTGCTATAGGTGATCCTGCTCTGACATGGGCTACACTGGATGATCATTTAAGGTCACTTCTGGCACCTGACATTCTGTGATTCTGCGATATTATACAGAAATATGATATAATATAGAGAGAAATTATTTTAAAAATAAAGCCTGAGTATCTATGGCCACCATTGCTGTACCAGTGCAAAATCTAAGCTGAGGAGAAGTATGTTGTAGAGCTGAATGTTGAAGAAAGAGAGATAAAACGTTCTGGTCTTTTAATCATTTGCAAAATGTGTCTGTTTCCGAGTTAATCTGCTGAATCCCCAAGCCAGCATGAACTGTTTTGTGTTTAATTTAGATCTGCACAACAACATTTATTTTTAATTCAGTTTATGTTATAATCATATTAGTTACCATACAATGAGATCCTTGGTAAGTTCAGCTTTGACTTAAGGCAATGAAATTGTATGAGTTACCCTTATACGTGTCCTGGATGGTCAGCACCTTGGCTCAGCAGAAAAGTTGTTAGCATAACCAGCATTTAACCTCGCCACAGTGTCATCTAATTCTGTGAAACAAAGCAAAGCTGCAGACAGTGTTAGGTTGGCAAAGATACGTGTTTCTTTTTGTGTTTCTCTTAAGGAGAAGCTCAGTGGTTGAGAAGCTAGAGGTCTGGTTACAAATACAAAGAGAAACCCTTGTCCTTCTAACTCCTGGCCATTTGATCTTTTGGGTGTAGATCAAAGAGAGCTCTGGCAGCATAATTCTGGTTGATGAATCCAGCTTTGGCAAACTGGAGTTTGGACCTCACGCAGCAATGCTGGCAAAGCGATGGGCAGCACCAAGCTCTGCCCAGGAAGTTGGACTTCACTTTTCAGATCAGACAGAAACAAACAAGCTGTTTCTGAAATGCTCTTCATTTTGCAGTTAACACAGATGGTTCCAATGCTCTAGTGCATGGTCAGTGCAGTAGGAACCCCTATTACGAGAGGGATGTGGACATGTTGGTGTGTTCCAGAGAAGGGCCACAAGGATGATCAGAGGGCTGGAGCACCTCTCCTATGAGGACAGACTCAAAGAGTTGGAGCTGTTGAGTCCGGAGAAGAGGAGGCCCACAAGTGACCTTCTTGTGGCTTTCCAGTATCTGAAGGGGGCCTACGAAAAAGCTGGGGAGGGACATTTTAGGCTATCAGGGAGAGACAGGACTAGGGGGAATGGAGCAAAGCTGGAGGTGGGGAGATTCAGATTGGATGTGAAGAGGAAGTTCTTCAGCATGAGAGTGGTGAGAGCCTGGAATGGGTTGCCCAGAGAGGAGGTTGGGGATTCATCCCTGGAGGAGTTTGAGACCAGGCTGGATGAGGCTGTGGCCAGCCTGATCTAGGGTAGGGTGACTCTGGGCATGGCAGGGTGGTTGGAACTAGATTATACTTATGGTCCCTTCCAACCCTGACTGATTCTATGATTCTATGATTCAATATACCCTTAGCTACCTGGCTGGTTTCTTTATTCAGGGTTGTAAACAGTTTGCCACATTCCAAGTCAAAATGGAAAAGCTGCCAGAGACTGTGAGGGTGGAAGAGTAAGAAGGAAGGAGCTCTCTGAGGAGCTGGTAAGGATCATCTAAACACCATTTATTTGATCATTTCAATATTATAGCCTTCCTCGTTGCTTTAAAAATGTCTGTCTACAATCTGATAATGCCTTCACAGTCAGCAGTGTAGAAAGAAGACCTTAGACCTTTTCTGCAATAACAGTAGTCCTGGTGGATTCAAACTCTCATTGGTTTTACTCTCAAATGCACATTTGTAATATGGTGACAGCTGGCTCAGTGCTTTTTTTATGTCATTAAAATCCAATGTCTTAAAAGAGTAAGCTTTCCGAAGCCAAGATAGCATTTCAGGCACAGAAAACAAAAAGAGTCCTAAAATCTCAATTGGAGGGGTTTGGTTGTTTTTTTTTTTTCTTTTCTTTTCTTGCTCCAGAAATATATTATTGTTCTTGATGATTCAATATATGATTGTGTATGTGAAGGAGCATTTTGATTAATNACAATAACTGAAGGACACTAATACTGCTGCCATGCACAAGGTAGTTTGGACCTCCAGCTGTGGAATTCAGTAGAAAAGGGCAGGAATTTTTCAGCCTGGCTAGTTCCACCCAAAGTTGATAGTTTGTTGAAATTGATGGAGCACAAATGAGATGCAGCAACCTCCTCTGAGTCCCCTCACTGTGCCATGCAAACACATTGCCCATTCCAGTGGCATGTGCATCGTGCAAGATGCCTCTGCTTGCAGATGAGAACTCTTCCTGGCTCTCCTGGCAGCATGGGAAGACACAAAGAACAGATCAAAACTGAACTGAGGCTGCTGTCAAGAGTGTTCTGACCACTGGGTTAGTGAGAGGTTGGTCAAATGCTAGTATTTATCTCTCTCTTTCTCTCTCTTCTCTGCTTGTTCAGTAGCAGAATGCACAACTTCTTTGCAGATGGAAAGCTGCGTAACACTCACGAGCTGCTATCTCCCTTGCCTCTCTCCCTTCGAGATTGCCCTTTCTCTGTGTGCTCTTGTCATATCCTCAAGGTCACAAAGTGTGCCATGTTTTTCCAGGGTTTGGTGTTTTTTTAAATGTTTATTCTCTAAAGATACCATTGTTAAAGACTGCACAGTAACAGGAGTAGTCTATTGCAAAGAATAGTTCAGGCAGCATACTGAGTTTTCAAATCTGTATTTCAGCTTAGAGTGGAGATACTGTTTGATGAAAGAAAATTCTGAAATTAATAACTGGAAGCTGATTTTGATCAATCACAATGTTTCACTTTGTTTAAAATGCTCTTACAATATGACTTTGAATTATCTCAAAGTACACTGAAATAATATACAGGGGAATAATAGAATTGAAGCTTTGTCATTTTAAAGGAGAAATCAAGCCCTCTTGTTCTAAGAACGTCAAAAAACTACTTTGGGTTTCGCCACATAAGAGTGTCAGTTGGATATTCATACCCTTACAAACCATTTGAATTTAGAGAAACAGTATCTTCAAGTGGAAAATTCTTTCATCATCTTTTTTTTTTTTTTCTGATCAGTGTGGAACAGTTTCAAAGGAAACCAACACGGACAAAACGTAAATCCATGATTCCCACTTTCCTGTTCTTGTGTACGTCTTAGCTCTTCCTGGTCCAAAGATCATTGAAGTTAACAGAGATATTACCTTGGACACTTACAATGCCTTTGTTTTTTTCAGCAAATACTGAGACAAACAAAGAGAAGCTTATGTGCTCCTCCCATGAACCTGCATGCTAATCCACAGGTTAGCAATGCTGAGGTCTCTCTCAATGAACAATTAGTGCAACAAACTGTGAGGTGTTTATTGTGATGTGCAAAAATTTGGCAACGATATTCCCTAACCTGTTTTGCCTACGAAAGGAATTTGAGTTGCAGATCCCAAGAGCCCACAGCACTAATCTGCTCCTTGTATAATACACTCTTTTCTTTTCTTTTGCACTTTGATTACTTCTGAAGCCCGGTTTGTAATTGTTCATTATTTGTTATTGCTTTATTATTTGTTATTCATTTCTTAGCTCGCTCTGGTTGTTTGCCTTTCTTCTTCGCTGTTGCTTTATTTGTTTGCATTCTGTTTCTACAACACTTTTCCTTTTGCTATTCTTTTTCTTCATTAGTCGCCGCGAAATTTTATCTCTGTGCATTGTGTAGCTTGTTTTTCTTTCATTATTTCCTATGTTTGTGCTACACAGACACCACTGTTCAGCCTCACAGTCTTCTAAAGGCAACTCTTATCGATATGGCACCATTGAACTCTGCAGATAATGCTTTATTAAACGTTACACTGAAGCTGGAATCTTACACAGTGGGTAGCATAAAATCATTACCAGCTTGAATATTTTTGAGGATCAAGATGATGATGATAAGAGCAATGTCCCCACAGGGGACCTGCCACTTATTACTTAATCCACAAGCCCCCTACAGGTGCATTTTGGTGTCATTGAATACCCACCCAAGAGCTATATAAAAGCCTGAAGGTAAGACACATAAATGGTTCTATAAAGGTCTTGTAACATATCCTAAGCTCTCTGGTTTTTTGTTTCTTTTTTTAGCAACTTTATGCTATTAATAAGAATTTAATGGGAAGTAAAAAGATTGTGTGGGAAATGGGTGCCTAGAAGCCCTGTCTTTTTTTGTGGCTCTCTTCTGAAAAACTGCTCAGGAAATATCATCCCATCCTGTCTTTTATTTAAAAAACAAAAAAACAAAACAAAACAAAACCAAAAAGCCCCAACCACAAACAGATCTATGAGCAACCTCTCTCTCTTTTTTTTTTTTTTTTTTTTTTTTCCCCCATCTGTGAAATATTTAGATATGTAATATAAAAAGGATTTGTAAAACAAATAGTGGTCTTCACACTCTGGATTTCTCCAGTCAGAGCAAATACAATGTTACTCATTTCGTAATCTGAACTACATTTCAGATATGAAAGGCTAAAGTAAGTTAATATTTTCCTCGGCAAAGCCATCGAGCAAACACTATAAAAATGTTATATGGTCTTTCCTTCTCATCATTCTAGTGTGCATCATGGTTTTACAATTGTAAAGGACCAAGAAGATCTAACATTTCTTTAACAATTATTGGGCACTTTCATGAACTGTGTAATGTCCTCTATCCTGATAGCCAAGATTTAAAGGCTGATTTATGGTTGGGTTTTTTTAGTTATTAATAATCTTGTCAAAGATTTGTTCTCCACTACTAGTCAACATTTCCCTCTAAATGTCTTAGAAGCCTGTTTGGGTTGAGTTTGTGGGGTTTTTGCCCTTTTGGACCCTTACATGAGCAGTCAAGTCCAACAGCCTCCAGTCTGATCAGCGTTACAGGAGCGCAGACTTTGAATGTTACGTCTGCTATTCAGGGAAGGAGAATCTACTTTGTATAAAATAAGAGGGCTCCTGTGCTGGTTTGAGGCTAATTGGAATATTTTAATGAGAAAAAATAGATTATAGGCTGTGAAAAGAAAACAGTGTCTATCATTGTCTATCACTGTTACAATGGGCATAAAAACGACAAAGCCCTCATGTCAAGGCTATATTGCATCACCTAAAGAAACAGATGCTGAATCTTAGCCCTCACTGAATTCCCATAAATCATAGCATAATCGAACTTTTAGCCACTGCTATACATCCTGCTCACAAGACGTAGTTTTGTGCCAGGTGACCATGTATCATTGTTCTGTAAACCACATTTAGCAGAAAGGCCTTATTTTGGATTCCTCAGATGCTGTAAGTTAGAGTGTGTGGTAAAACCAAATCTGTAAATTCAAGATATCTTTCCCCTCCAACACAAACAGGACACTTAGAGTCCATAGCAAGAGACTTGATTAAGTTGGATGTTTAACAGAAGTTTCCCTCTAGCTAAGTTTGCCTAAATGATGTAAAACTTCTCTTTATGAGACCCACGGGTAAATACATTAAATGCACATTATACAAGAATAGCCTATAATAGATTTCACTGAGACTGAAGCCTGGAGAGCTATATTGAGCCCTAACACACTCTTAACACTGAAACCTCACCAGTTCTGTGACTATTTCTCTCTATAACTGCTTTTGTTGCTCATTCTCTTTAATGTTAAATTCTGCATGTCCTGCAAGTGGTCAAATATCACCCATCCACACTGGTATAATACCAACACCAAAAAAAGGATTCTATTACATTCAGCTAAATGGTATTTCTGACAAAAATATACACAGAGATAGAGAGGATGCCTTAGAAAATTGAGAAGGGCAGTAGCAGTCATACAAGCCCTTCTCTGTCTTTCCAGTAGCATGAGGGGAATTGCACAGTAAATCAATTTTTATGGATGCTGTTGACTTGCAACATTTGCTGCTTTTAAAAATTAATAGCTGAAATAATGAACATTCTCAAAAACTCTCTGAGCAGCCAGCTTGATTAATTCCCTGAATTGAAAAGCAGTTGACAGGTGCAATATTCCTAGCTGAAACTTTCTGTAGCCGGATCAGCCTACAACCTCAAACTCCTTCCAGCAACACAAATTTGCTTGCTTTAGTTTTAATTTGTGAGAAAACAAACAAACTTCAGTCCCATACTGTGCTTTGCCTACACATGCACACACATCTATAAAATATTCCTTCCTCTAAAATTAAATGAAGTTTAATTTTTGTGTAAATATTTTTGGAAGGTATAATAGCACTGTCACCAATCCATATTAATATTGCATTATTGTCAAACTGATAAGAAATTCCTGGGGGTAAGGAAATGTGCACTGCATTTTGAACATTTTCTAGATAGTGATGTATAAGCAGGAGTAACTCCTCTGAATGAAATGAAACAGCTTCACATCAGTGTTGTCATTTGACTTTGCTTTCTGGGTCTTGTTATTCTTAGCCCCTTAACATATATGCAGAAGCTAAGCATAAAAAAAAATATCCACCATTCATCTTTCTGACTTTTTCTCTAGAGCCAGAATAACAGCATTTTAGATGTTGGAAGGGGCTCCCAGAGACCATTAAGTCCTACCTCCCCACCAAACCAGCATCATCCAGGGAATAGAATAGGCCAGATTGGAAGAGACCTCCAAGATCATCCAGTCTAACCTAGCACCCAGCCCTATCCAATCAACTAGACCATGGCACTAAGTACTCCATCCAGTCCTTTCTTTAACACCTCCAGGGATAGTGACTCCACCACCTCCCTGGGCAGCCCATTCCAATGCCAGTCACTCTCTTTGTCAAAAATGTCTTCCTAATATCCAGCCTACACCTCCCCTGGCACAACTTGAGACTGTGTCTCCTCGTTCTGTTGCTGGTTATAAAGGAGAAGATACCAACCCCCACCTGGCTACAATCTCCCTTTAGGTAGTTGTAGACAGCAATGAGGTCACCCCTGAGCCTCCTCTTCTCCAGGCTGCACGCCCCCAGCTCCCTCAGCCTCTCCTCATAGGGCTGTGCTCCAGGCCCCTCACCAGCTTTGTAGTTCACATAGTAATGCATCCATGCAGGTGTTGAACATCTCTAGTTCTCTGGAGATATTCTCCTGGAGACTTCACAGCCTCTCTGGGCAGCCTGTTCCAACATCCTCACAATAAATAATTTTCTCATACTGAGGTGAAACCTTCTATGTTCCAGTTTGGAGCCATTTCTCCTTGTCTTATTACTGCTGACCAGCAAAAAGAGATTGGCCCCATCCACTTGACACCCACCCCTCAGAAATCTGTATAGTGTATTAACTAAAGCAGCTGTGTACAAGAGAAAATAATTGGTGATGTATTTCAGGTTAGGGAAAAAATAAGAAATTAACAATGTTTTGGTTAAGTATTAGGGCATTAGTTTAATTTTTTTAAATTAATCTGAAACTTACTGCCATTCTGTGCTCTTTATTGCCTCGCCTTTTCTTGCTGAGGCATTGGTCTGAGCTAATCAAGACAGATGCCTCAAGTCATGATTAATGAGGCTGCCTGAGATAGTCAGGCGATCCAAGTGACCCCATCCTACAACACAAGAAGTGGATGGACATAGAAGCCTGACTTTCAACAAATAAATGTCATCGGCATTTGTGAGGAACTTTGCCATGAAAAATAAGCGAAAGATGTTTTCAGTCTGAATGTAATCAGTTTGATGCTCCTCTTTATTTTTTGCAACATTAAGGTCCGTGGTCTCTCTCTTTTTTGTTGTGGAAGCATTTCCTTCACTGTTTCTAAGTCTTCTCTGCTCACTACTCATTTTGTGGTTACTCTTACAGGAAACCGTGGGGACAACTGTGCTTCATGTCCTATTCAAGCAAATAAACCTTTATATGAATGTGCGGATCAGACTGTTTGATGGAAACCTTCATGAAAATTCCAGAAAGCAGATGGGGACATCATTTATGTTGCTATTGAGGTTTTCCAAGATAATAAATATTACTGCCTTGTTAATCATATCATATAACTTGTCTATCGGCAGCTCCTGCAACTGGTAAGGGGAGGGTTATAAACTAACACAACATCAAGGCTGCTCTTTCCCGTAGTCTTAACAAGTAAAGGGAAACACTCGAGGCAGTCTGAATTCATTACATTTCTCAAATATGCAGTGGAATTACAGAGAGTTAGTTAATAAAACAATGCAGTCTGTTGGTCAGACATGTCAGAAAGAAATCTGCAAAAAAGTAAGTGTTTCCATTGCAACATGTAGACCATTTTAAGACTTCCAAATGCATATACAAGCCATGAAAATAAGGTATCAGAGGGCAGAGAAACATGTAGCAGGGCAAGATGGTTCTTGAAATATGGCTCTGCTAAGATTAGCAGAAGTAAAGAAGTATGAAAACAAACTTTTATATAACAGTACAGGCAAAGTAAGAAATGTGAAGATTTGCTCTTAGCTCAGCTCTAATCAACTCATGCCTCTGTTCAACTAAAATTGCATTCTGTCTCCAGAGGACCAGCACATCTTTTGGAAAGCAGAGGAACATCAAGGTCTTTAGCATCTGTCTATATATTCTTGCTAAGGGCTAAATTCCGGCTCTGTTTAGGTGAAGAGGAAGACTGAGGGATTACCAAGTTCTCAGAGGCATCCTGCTTCCGAGCAGCAAAAGTCTTCCCAGAGCAGCTTGCCTTTCTGTGCTTCTCAGATTGACTGGAGAAAGGAATAACTTCTATCACCCATGGTAACTTGCTCTCAGATGTAAACTAATTAGAGTAATAGACACTGAATCCTTAATACATAGCTGATCTCATCCTTCTCTCAGGAACCTCAGTAATTGTGATTGCTCTCTTCTTTTACATCTCCACTGTGCTTAAGTAACATAGTTGAAACTTAAGCCCGATGATTTATGTACAACTAGGATGTGTAATCACTTTGTCTTAAGTACACTGGAGCTGCATTAATTACGTGCATTTACTATCCAAAATTAGCCTGAGCCTTAAATTAGGTTATGAAACATTGATTTTCATGGTCCTGCGGGGAGGAAATGGAGATCTCAAAATCAGACCCAAAGGTAAACCTTTGAGAGTGGCATTGTATAAAGTACACCAGCAGCAGTGCCAGGAAAAGGTGTCACTGAGCAGAATAATGGCATGTTATAAGTTAAATAGTAACATCAATAGGAAGATAGGAGAGCAAAGACAAATAAAAGACATAGTTCAATCCCAAACTTTTGTTTCCTGAATCAGAATAAGACCACTTGCACCCAGAAAACCTCAACTCCAGGTTTGTTGAAAGCTCAGGAGGGATGGACACTTCACCTTTTTTTTTTCTTTCTTTTTTTTTAATGATTAATTATGGACAGATCTGAGCACCAGGAATCTGCTCCAGTAAAGCTGCTTGGTGATGAGGAAAGAGAATATACTGAGAAAAACCCAGCTGTCAGCTTCACTGGAGACATTTACTCCAGGGAGCCAACTTAAGGCAGAGCAACTAGAGGATGGAAGCAACATTAAGGAGACTAAAAGACTGTCTGTTTCACATCTTAATTGCTTGAGCTATTAAACAAACACATCTGGTGTTGATGCCTGTTGAATACTGCACTTTTTGCGTATCACATATGCCTCTGTTCTAAGGCTTTTATGAGCTGCTCACTTTGGGCTTGGACTTCAGGCACTAGCTTTTTTTTTTAATCGTAGAATCATAGAATGGTTTAGGTTGGAAGAGACATCAAAGATCATCCAGTTTTAATCCCCCTGTGCCATAGGCAGGGACACCTCTGACTAGATCAGGTTGCTCAAGACCTCATCCAGCCTGGCCGTGAACACCTCCAGGGAGGGAACAGCTACAGCCTCCCTGGGCAACCCATTCCAGTGTTTCACCACCCTCACCGTGAAGAACCTCCTCCTAACATCCCACCTAAATCTCCCATCCACCAGTTAGAACCCATTCTCCCTTGTCCTGTCATTACAAGACCTTGTGAATAGTCCCTCCCCAGCCTTCCTGTAGGCCCCCTTCAGATACTGGAAGGTTGCTATAAGGTCTCCTGGAAGCCTTCTCTTCTCCAGGCTGAAAAGCCCCAATTCTCTCAGCCTGTCCTCATAGCAGAGCTGCTCCAGCACTCTGATCATCTTCGTGCCCCTCCTCTGGACTCTCTCCAGCAGTTCCATGTCCCTCTTGTGCTGGGGGCTCCAGAACTGCACACAGTACTCCAGGTGGGGTCTGACGAGAGCAGAGTCATGCAAAACTTATTTATCTATTTGATTATTTCATTTTATTTGGTTTTAACCTTAGCCTTTTTTTGGTTTTGCATGTTGCACTGTCTATCCACCATCCACCATCCACCAATTCTCCTTCCTTGTTTTGTTCAGGAGAAATCAGTGAAATTAAATAAAGGAAATTCCACTTCTGGTATGCATGGATCTGTTAGAGAGAGTTAAAAGGAGATAAGTTTTCAAAATTTCATTATGGAGCCCAAGTAATTGTTAAAAGAGATGCTGCTTCTTTTTTTTTTTTTTTTTTTTTTTTTATTAAAAATCT
>VWZI01010723.1:589397-606150 GCA_013396835.1 Psilopogon haemacephalus
TTTTTTACAAAGTACTGCAGTATTTGCCCTCCTGCACTCTTGTAGGAGTCTCGTTGTCCTCCTAGAGTTCTTGAGCATAATTACCAGTGGTTCGAAGACAGTTCTGGCTTAGTTAATTTCATCAGATCCTGACAACTTGGCTATGTCTTAGTTATTTAATATTCTTTAACGTGTCCTTTCAGTGTTCTGACCTATTCCTCTGCCTTTTGTTAAAATTAATCGTGTTAAAAATTAACTTTAAAAGTAATATGCAAAAATCACCTCCGTGTTCATGCAAATACCCTATGAAGGAAAGCTAGACTTTGAAAAACAGGGGGGGTTAAGCTAATTTGATTCAACAAAAAGGTCATACTGACAGCTGCAGCAACTGAAAACCAATCCCAGCAGGGATACAGATAATGCAGGCTTCCTTGCACTTCCCAATCCACCTATTAGTTCAATACACAGTGAGATGATGAGGTTAAAAGGGCCACTGAGTCTTATGGGCCTGCAAGATCTCTGATTTCTCAAGAACATTGCCAAATTGCACTTGTAGATTTATTGTTTTTCACAGCATGGACATTCCATTCTGGAAAAAAAAAATATATTAAAATCATCAATTTATTTGGTATTTTCTTCCCAAAGTAGTAGCAATTATTAACTGCCATCAAAGGCTGTGTTTAAAATGATGCTTCGAATACAAAAAAAGCAGTTTGGGACAATGAGCAATCTGACAGAAATGTATTGATTTTTTTTTTTTTTTTTAAATTTTCTGTATCATCTTCTTAGAGAAAGCTCCCAAAACAAATGCAGTGATGTTGCTTCTCCATTTCTCTTCTTTCTCCTGATCATGTGGCCTCTGGTGTCTGGCTGCTTGGTAAGATGCAGTCAGGGAGAAACAATCGAGTTCTCTCCTTTAGTATAGCCCTTTACATAAGTTATTGCTTCACTGTTAGGGCAGAAGCACCACTGCTCTAATGAACCCAGCGGTGCACTGCAACTTAACCCCAAACCTCTGTCGTTATATATATTCAGAAGATTTTCTGTTAAGCTCTGCCATTAAAAGTTAATCTTGACCGATAGAGACTTAACCACTATATACTAGACATTTGTCCTTGTAGTTTACTCTAAGGAGAAAGTAATCAGCTCCATCAGGAAAAGGACCTGGGGGTCTTGGTTGATGAAAAGCTCAACCTGAGCCGTCAGTGTGCATGCGCAGCCCAGACAGCAACCACGTCCTGCAAGAACAGTGTGGCCAGCAGGGCAAGGGAGGGTATTCTGCTCCCTTTACTCTGCTCTTCTCAGACCCCACCTGAAGTCCTGTGTGCAGTTCTGGAGCTCCCAACACAAGAAGAACAAGAAACTCTTGGAGCAAGTCCAGAGGAGGCCATGAAGATGCTCAGAGGACTGGAGCGGCTCTGCTGTGAGGACAGGCTACAAGAATTAGGGATTTTCAGCCTAGAGAAGAGAAGTCTTTGAGGAGACCTTGGAGTGGCTTTCCAGTATCTGTGGTGGGGGGTTGGAATTAGATGGTCCTTGAGGTCACTTCCAACCTAAACCATTTTATGATTCTATGGTTCTACAAGCAATATTGCTTACATGATGTATTAACCACCATGAAGACCATCATAAAGAATCAGTGTTTTTTTCTACTTTGCTTATGGCAAATATTGCTGATTTCTAGTCCATTAAAAAAAAACAAACAACAAAACAAAACAAACAAACCAAACTAACAAACTATCTTTAGTCATGAGCTTAAACTAATAGCTGGAATAAGATTCTGTAATGAACTACTGTCTTCTCATTATGGAAAGCACTGAGCATACTCACCTTTAAGGGTGATATATCTAGGCTTGCTGGTGGGATGTTCCCACCCAAATCACTACTGCAGTCACAGTCTAGTAAAAAATGTTATTTCACAAAGTAAAGATAGATATAACATTTTTATGCACATGTAGATCAAGATCAGTTTGGTTATGATCTGATGGCCTGATTCTATATGCTAAGGATCCATGTACACTCTGTAGTCGCTTTTTCTTCAGTACAAGTATATGTCATAAATAATCTCAAGACACTGAAAGTAGGTTAGACAAAATACTGTTCTTTATGGTAGACTGGAAATAAATGTTGAACTTACCTTTTGGCTCTTCCGTAGTGCCTTGCTCTTATAACTTCCCTTGTATTACAGGTCAAGTTTAGAATCAAGATCATAAATACAATGTTTTTTTTTCCTGGTGGCTAAATAGTAAAGAGAGCGGCAAAAAAAATAGATGGAATAACTTCTGAGGGAAAAGAAGTCTCTCTACCCAAATAGAACTGCTACCATTATCTCAAGCAAATTGTTTTATTTTAGCCCAAACCTAGGTTTAAAAGGTCAATCTCTTTTCCAGTCATTGGACATTAGGAAAAACTTCTTTATGGAGAGAGTGGTGAGGCACTGGAACAGGCTGACCAGAAAGGTGGTGGAGTTGCCATCCCTGCAGGTAGATGTAGTGCTTCAGGACATGGTTTAATGTCCTAACATGTTCTAACATGTCCTAACATGATAGTTGGGTTACAGTTGGACTCAGTGATCTTAAAGGTCTTTTTCAGCCTTTGTCATTCCATTATTAAGAACCACAGAATCATAGAATGGTTTAGATTGGAATGAACCTCAAAGATCATCCAGTTCCAAACCCCATCATAGGCAGGGACACCTTCCAATAGAACATGTCACTGAAGGTCTCATCCAACCTGGCCTTGAACACCTCCAGGGAGGGAGCAGCCACAACTTCCCTGGGCAACCTGTACCCTGTACCACTCTCACTGCAAAGAACTTCTTCCTAGCATCTAGTTTAAATCTCCCCTCTGCCAGTTTAAGCCAGTTACTCCTCATCCTGTCATTAGAAGACCTTGTAAATAGTCCCTCCCCAGCCTTCCTCTAGGTTGTCATCAATTGGAAGAGCACTACAAGGTCTCCTCAGTCTTCTCCTCTCCAGAGGAGAGCCCCAAATCTCATAGCCTGTCCTCATAGCAGAGCTGCTGCAGCCCTCTGAGCATTTGTGTGGCTCTTCTCTGGACTCTCTCCAACAGTTCTATGTCTTTCTTGTATTGGGGGCTCCAGAACTGTACATATTACTCTAGGTGGGGTCTCACAAGAGCAGAGTGTAGAAAATCATACCTCATAGCTAGAAAAGGCAGTTCACAGGATCACAGGATGTTAGGGATTGGAAGGGACCTCTGGAGATCTTTGAGGCCAACCCCTCTGCTAGAGCAGGGCCACATCATCTAGCGCAGGTCTCACAGTTCTTAAGAGTCAGGCAGTGCTTTGGACTCACGACGTAAAAGACACTCAAACTATAGTCAAATGTCTGTGATAAAATGACATGATGAAGCATTTAAATATAAAGGAAAGAATATCCTGCCCCTATTTCATGCAGCATTTGGTAAGCTACACTCAGCAAGCTACACTCAAACTAAAAATGTTGTGAAATGGGCCTGGAGCCATAAGAATTTGAGTTATTGCCTCGGAAAGAATATTGTGTATCTGTTAAGACTAGCTGGTTTAAATAACCAAATTGACAAGGTGAGGTTGAAGAACTGCCCTTTTTCTCAAAGGCTTTCTTAAAAGTGGGCAGGTTGGAAGGTCAGCACTTAAACGTTATAGTAATGGATAGCATAGGAAAGACTAAAACCAGAAAGGTTTCTAAAATGATAAGAGATGGATCAGCCTGGAATGCAGGGGTAGATGAGTGAAAGGAAACAGTGAGTCAGAGGAGAGCCAAACCTGTTCTTATCACCATAGTGTTGATGGAAAAACCACATGCAGGTAGTATTTTCAATTTCCTTAGTGTGCAATGTTACACTGTATTAAGTGACACAGGGATTTTAATTTTTTTTTTTTTTACTGTTAAATAAAGATTTATTCTTTAGAATTTGGGCTGTGGTCCTAAGAACCTGGTAAATTCAGCTCATAAGACAGTGTACTAGTGTAAGTTTCCAACCATATAAATAGGGTTTTAATTTTTTTTTTTTTCTGTTCCAGATGGAGTTTTTCATTATGCTTTGTATTGGAACACTTTCCCATTAGCTCTCCCACCCACCAAAATGCATTTCTTTGCAATTTACTGAAAGTGAAAAATTGAGGAGGTCCCCAATTTTCAAATTTCAACATGCAAGGAGGAAATGGCTGTGCCAAAGTGAGGAAAACGAAAACCAAAAAGCCTTATCAATCATATTATTGACATTGTTTGCTGTAGGAGGAAGAGAGCCTCTGTCACATTGAGCTTGCCAGGTTAAGTTACTACAGATTTGATTATAGATTGCAAGACCTCTAAATCCTCCAGCCAATCCCCTATTCATCGGAACTCAAACCTGTGATTTATGTGAGAATCTCCACTGTTGGAGAATTCCCTCCGCTCACCAAGTCCAGATGATTCTTATCGCTTCTGCATCACTCATGAAAAGCAAAGATGCTAAGAACATTCAGCAATCTGATCTTCCACGGCCAGTTGCTGCTACCAGTCTTGGCTTCTGTGGCAGCTTGTGCCGGCAAATTCCATTAGTTACACGTTATGAAACTATATGGTTTGTTTTGTACTTCTCCTGTTGTCGCTTTTCTTTCTGTAGCTGGGAATAGAATCATAAAATCATAGAATCATAGAATCAGCCAGGTTGGAAGAGACCTCCAAGGTCATCCAGTCCAACCTAGCACCCAGCCCTATCCAATCAACTAGACCATGGCACTAAGTGCCCCACCCAGTCCTTTCTTGACCACCTCCAGGGATGTGACTCCGCCACTTCCCTGGGCAGCCCATTCCAGTGCCAATCACTCTCTCTGGGAAGAACTTCCTCCTAATATCCAGCCTATATCTCCCCTGACACAATTTGAGTCTGTGTCCCCTCATTCTGTTGCTGGTTGCCTGGGAGAAGAGACCAACCTCACCTGACTACAACCTCCCTTCAGGTAGTTGTAGACAGCAATGAGGTCACCCCCAAGCCTCATCTTCTCCAGGCTGCACACCCCCAGCTCCCTCAACCTCTCCTCATAGAGCTGTGCTCCAGGCCCCTCACCAGCTTCATCTCCCTTCTCTGGACACATTCCAGTACCTCAAAAAATAGATTCATAGAACCAGTCAGGGTTAGAAGGGACCACAATGATCATCTAGTTCCAACCTTCCTACCATGCCCAAGGACACCCTACCCTAGATCAGGCTGGCCAGAGCCTCATCCAGCCTGGCCTTAAACACTCATAGCATGTCTTTATAGTACTACTGAACTTCCTTGGGTTATTGGTGAGGTTTATGTTAAAAAAAAAAAAAAGAAATCAAACAAAATCCACTGTGCTAGTCCTCCTCCCCTCCTTCACTGTGTGTGTTGTTTTGTTGTGATTCTCAGTCCTTTTTCTTCAAGTCTTAGTCTGCTATAATATCTTGGCAAGTATTTCACAGGATGTAGCTGGAAGATGACATGTACTGTGTAAACACTTGTACATTTGTTGTCCTGGTGCTTAAGGAAAACGAAAGATATCTAAAGAGTAACCTCAGTTCTGTCAGTACTACTTTCTCTGAGTTGAACAACAAGAAGTGAGCCACTTAACACAGCTAAGTACCCTTCTGCTGCAGAAATACACACCCAATCCATCAGATTATTGGGAATCAGCACCAAAGGTGTATTAGTAATTCTTGGTCAGCGTTGCTACGGGGTGGATTCAGACCTATAAGCCACAGCCAAAAATCTCACCATCTAATTTAAAAGGGGGAAAAAAAGAAAAGCAGCAATATTTTTGTAGTACATAAAGTTCTTCAATAAAAACCTGATATAATAATATCATGCAGCAGATTCCACCGTCCTTAAGCAGTCCTTTTGATAAGGTCCTATATGAGGTTTACACATGACTGCCTCCCCGTAATCAAAAGCCAGGCTTGCCTGGGAAGGCGAAGAGGATGACATTTTGATTGTGTGAGGGCTCTAATTTTTCATAAACTTGACAGATAGGAGAAAGGAGATATGAGAAGTGCGACTTAGGCTGATAGAGCAACATCTGGAGTACAGAGAGATTCAGCAGCCTTTGGATGAGATTTCCACCTCAAATAAAAGTAAGAGGGCTGAATAAATCAAATATACACTGTTTAGAACTAGCAGGGCCACTGTAATCTTTTCCTTCTGTAGCTTGCTTGTCCTTTATGGACGTGAATTAAACAACCTAAGGCTATATGAAGAAACCGTGGTGAGATAACCCCCCCCCCAAAAAAAAAATCCCCTAACCTTTCCAGATTCTGTAAAGTAGTTTTTGATAAGGACTCTCCAGCTAGATATATATATATATATATACAAACAAGCAGCAAATATTGCCTCCAGCACTACACAGTTGTTCTGACTAGCTGTGCGCTTACTCATTCTTCACAACTCCAGGGCCTCCCTTCATATGTGAAATTTAATACAACAAACATTAGTGCTGTTCAGCACTTCAGAAGTGAAGGACCAAGCTTTTCTAATCAAAGAATTATGTTTCCGAACAGAGGACGAGATTCTGTGGTGGCAGTGAATAGAAATGAACACAAGTTTATGGATGCCACGGAGAACGTGAAGTGATGTGGTTATGCTTGTGCATAGAATCCAGCAATCAGGGCTCTGGGGTTTTATTTGTGGCCAAGAAAGCCAATGGGATCCTGGGGTGCATAGGAAGAGTGTGGCCAGCAGATTGAGGGGGAGTCTCCTCCCCCTTGTATTGGGTTTAAGCTAACCACCCCTGAGCCCAAAAGCCCAATAAATACTCAATGCAATCTGGAACTAAAAAGATATAAAACTTTAACAATAAATAGGAGGTAAAGTGTTTCTTTTACAGAAGGTGGGAAAAGGGGGAACCAGAATGCAGGGTATGGGGAATGAGGATAAAAATTACAGAGTCTGGGGAAAAGGGGAAGAAAGGGAACAAAATACACAAAATGTCTGTCTACATCCCAGTTCTGCCCTGGTGAGACCCCACCTGGAGTAATGCATCCAGTTTTGGAGCCCCTATTACAAGAGGGATGTGGATATGCTGGAGTGTGTCCAGAGAAGGGCCATGAGGATGCTCAGAGGGCTGCAGCACCTCTGCTATGAAGACAGACTGAAAGAGTTGGGGCTGTGCAGGCTGGAGAAGAGGAGGCTCCCAGGTGACCTTATTGTGGCCTTCCAGTATCTGAAGGGGGCCTACAAAAAAGCTGGGGAGGGACTTTTTAGGCTATCAGGTAGTGGCAGGACTAGGGGAATGGAGCAAAGCTGGAGGTGGGGAGATTCAGATTGGATGTGAGGAGGAAGTTGTTCAGCATGACAGTTGTGAGAGCCTGGAATGGGTTGCCCAGGGGGGTGGTTGGGGCCACATCCCTGGAGGTGTTTGCAGCCAGGCTGGCAGAGGCTGTGTGCAGCCTGACCTAGGGTAGGGTGTCCCTGGGCATGGCAGGGGTGTTGGAACTAGGTGATCCTTGTGGTTCTTTCCAACCTTGACTTATTCTATGATTCTATGATCTCAAAGCAGCAGAACTCAGTGTACAGGCTGGAATCTGTGTGGACTTTTCTGAAGCAGCATAGTTGCCAACTGGCAGGGCTTACTCCCTCAAGCACACCACCATTCTCGTTTGTAGCTCCTCTTCTGTTGCACTTCTGAATATTCCTGTTAGCAGAAATGAAAACAGTTCATACCTGTTTGCAGCTGAAATTTGTATCTAAATGTAAATGTGTTCTTAGCCTAGCTGGGATCCATAGAGATTAAATGCAGAAGGAACTGTTTAGTCAGCTAGTCTGGTAAACCCTTGTATTTCATCCAGTTACCCTTTGCATATCTGAGGGCTAGTAGCTAACCCATGCTGCCAGGAAATACAGTGCAACTAAACTGATTATATGCATCTGTGCCTGCACTTATATATGTACTGGACAGTGGAATCAGATAGGAGCAGAAAAATCTAAAGAGCGAGTTTGGAAATAACTTCTTTTTTTTTTTTTTTTTTCCCTCAACTCTGCTACGAGTTCACATAAAATTGTCATATGAATATTTCACAACAATTCTCACTTCTCACCCTCTGAACATGTGGCAGTTCCCACTTTCTCATGGTGATAACAATTGTCAACAAAGCTAGGACCCTTTGGCCTGATCAGCAAAACAGTTACCCAGCTTCCAAAGGAAAGAGGCTACAGCAAAGCATCCTCTTGTCCTTACACATGTGCTTTGCTAAATTTCTTTTGTGCCAAGGAAGAGAGCCAGTACAAGCTAATGTGACAGCAAGCTGTGCGGTTCAGTTGACTTCTGAGAGGGCAGGAATGCCATCCAGAGGGACCTGAACAGGCTGGAGAGGTGGGCTCATGCCAACCTCGTGAAGTTCAACAAGGCCAAATGTAAGGTCCTGCACCTAGCTGGGTGCAATCCCAAGCACAACTCCAGGCTGGGTAGGGAATGGCTGAGAGCAGCTCTGAGGAAAAGGACTTGGGGGTCTGAGTTGATGAAAAGCTCAACATGAGGCTTTTCATGTGTGAGTGCAGCCCAGACAGCAATTGTGTGCTGGGCTGCAGCAAGAGCAGCTGTGGGCAGCAGGGCAAGGGAGGGGATTCTCCCCCACATGGAGTACTATATATAAAGTTGGAGCCCCCAACACAAGAAGGATATGGAACTGCTAGAGCAAATTCAGAGAAGGCCACAAAGATAATCAGAGAGCTGGAGTAGCTCTGCTATGAGGACAGGCTGAGAGAGTTGGGGCTTTTCAGCCTGGAGAAGAGAAGGCTTTGAGGAGACCTTATAGCAGCCTTCCAGTATCTGAAGGGGGCCTACAGGAGGGCTGGGGAGGGACTATTCACAAGGTCTTGTAATAACAGGATGAGGAGTAATGGGTTTAAACTGGCAGAGTGGAGATTTAAATGGGATGTTAGGAGGAAGTTCTTTCCAGTGAGGGTGTTGAGACACTGGCACAGGTTGCCCAGGGAGGTTGTGGCTGCTCCCTCCTTGGAGGTGTTCAAGGGCAGGTTGGATGAGGCCTTGAGTGTCCTGTTCTATGGTGGGGGGTTGGAATTATATGACCTTTGAGGTCCCTTCCAACCTAAACCATTGTATGATTCTATGATTCTATGAGCACTTGGAGACTGAACGAGGCACTTACTGCCATGGTTTAATTAATTAGAAGGTGTTAGGTGATAAGTTGCACTTGATGATCTTGAAGGTCTTTCCAACCTGGTTAATTCTGCAATTCTGAGATTTCAAGTAGTAACAGAGCTTTGGGGTTTTGTTTTGATTTTCTTATTAGCATTATTTTAATGACAACATCCTATATCTTATCATGAGGATTGTTTCATGATTTCTTTTTAGATTCATATGATTTCAGGACAATCCTTTCTGCTTGGCAGAAAGCTCCAGGTATGCTCTCATCTAACTGCTAATGAAAGCTGATGCAACAGCTGATGCTGATGCACCTAACTGCATCTAGAAGGCTGTGATGTTATATACCGTTTGCTTCCTTCAAATTTACACACCAGGAATCACTCAAATAAAGGCCAGGTGCTTCTCGTGTTGACCAAGGGAAAAACAGATTCTATTTGTTGCATGTATATGTGTAACTGGGGCTCTGGGGGTGAGTTTAACTAAAGTGTTTTACATCATTAGTCAATAACGTGCACTTTTGCCTTTAGGGATCTTGGGGGAAAAAAAAATTAAATCAACTGAATTATTTCCTTTAGAATAGCACCTGCTGTGCAAAAAAAAACCCCCCAAAACCCCCCACCATAATTTCCATTTTAAAATAGTTAATAATACAGTACCTAAACACTGCAGTCCCATTGGCATGATGCAGTAAGATGGCTGCAGAGGCTCACGCATTGGTTACAGCCCTATCACGTCAGAATTACTCATGCTAGGAAACACCTATGGAAACTTCAACATGAAAGCAAAACAGCCGGGGGCTGCTTGGAGATTTTTAATGGGCCGCAGCACTTCTGTCATCCATGCTGTGATTATAAACCAGTGCGAGGTGATAACCACGGAAAGGTGTTGCCACCTACTGACTGCTCAGTAGGGTGCATGAAAATCGTTTAGTCTTCCAGGAGTAGTTCCAGCAATCTGGTCACTTCTGCATCAGCTAAGAACCAGGGCGTCCACTGCCACCTTCAGCCACCTCAGGAAGGCCAAGAGCTTACATGGTCACCCAAGTACAGGTACCTGCAGCAGTAGGCTGTTAGGATGCTTATACTACAGCTGCTTGGTCTGACTGCTCCACTGTCAACCTAGACACAGAACAAAAATTTTCCCCACAGCAGCACATCCTGAAGCACCACATCCAAACGGCCTTTAAACACATCCGGGGTTGATGACTCAACCATCTCCCTGGGCAGCTCATTCCAGTGCCCTTCTCCAACATACACAATTGCTTTATCACCTTTTATTATCACTTTTGAACATCTTCTAGACCGTAGATACCTTCCTTCTCAGAAGACTGCTTTGTCTTGTAATGCTGTTTTAATATCATCATTTTTTAATGTCGGTCTCCGGCTGTAGAGATCCTATGACATCGTTGAACCAAAATAAATGCTCACCGTGACAGGGCAAGCCTTTCATTTCTTCCCAAATATAAGTCCTATTCCTCAAGACACAGGGGAACACCTTTTCTTGTGGGCTCAGAATCAAGACATTCCAGGAAGCAAGAATTTATTGCACTTAGTAATTTAATCTCTGTATTTTGCCCTGATGAGGCATTGATCAAGTCAATATGCAGGTAGTTTAAATTGCCTGCTATCAGCACCTGTGCTAAAACTGCAGCTCCTTTAACCTTAATTAATATGTCCCAATCATTATCATTTCACAGTACAACATTTTCAATGTTGGAGTTACAGGATTTCCATCAGCAAGTATTTTTTTCCAGTTTCACATAAGGTTGTATAGAATCATAGAATCAGAGAACTGTCAGGGATGGAAGGGACCTCAAGGATCATCCAATTCCAAACCCCCTGCAACAGGCAGGGACACCTCACACTAGATCAGCTTGCTCAGAGCCACATCCATCACGGCCTTAAAGACCTCCAGGTGTGAGGCTTCCACCACCTCCCTGGGCAACCTGTTCCAGTCTCTCACCACCTGAATGATGAAGAACTTCTTCCTAACATCCAATCTGAATCTACCCATTTCTAGTTTTGCTCCATTTCCCCTAGTCCTATCACTACCTGACATCCTAAAAAGTCTCTCACTTGCTTTCTGGTAGGAAATGCTGCAACATTTTATATTAACCTTCAGATACTCTACCTATGCATCTTACTCTGTCATCCTCACAGTTCTTCACAGTGAGGGTGGCGAGACACTGGCACAGGTTGCCCAGGGAGATTGTGGCTGCTCCCTTCCTGGAGGTGTTCAAGGCCAGGCTGGATGAGGCCTTGAGTGTCCTGATCTAGTGGGAGGTGTCCCTGCCTATGGCAGGGTGTTGGAACTGTATGACCTTCGAGGTCTCTTCCAACCTAAACCATTCTATGATTCTACGATCCCTTGAAAGTTAACACCAGCATCACCTACAAAGTTACACAAGGTCCCTGAGATGCTTAAATCTGTATTGTCATTTGATGCCAGGCACTCATTTCCCTGTTTTATTCTTAGGATTCCAGATTGGTGTAGCAGCACTTGTAAGTTTTGCCCTTGCATTGTCACTCAATACCACATCTGCCAGTCAACTGGCACTCTAGGAGGGCTCATTTGCCTTCCCTATTTATTATGATTGTGCTGTTTAATTTCCCTCCTGCCCCTTTCAGAGACACATTGAACATTAATTACGTACCACTTATCTCTGTTTCACTGAAATAAAACAAACAAATGAACTTAACCTTGAGCTTTGCATTTCTGCACAGATTTTCCTATGCTGGATTTGTAGGATTGGTACCTAGGCAGTGCAATGGAACAAAGCCTTAAATCATCCTAATAATAATAATAAAAAAAATCCAACAATTTATTATTCAAACCAATGTACTCATCAGAGATATTCAGAAGGATGTTTTTTCAGGTCTTAGTTTATAAAGCAATCATCTTTTCCATTGGTGATTTCAGATGGAGAGTAAGGTTTACTCCTGATTTTTTTTTCCAAGAAAAGATGTTATTTTGTTTAATTTGGAAGGGATTTTTAAAAATTATTATTAATGCTTAATAAAAGCTTTCAAAGAAAGCACTGAGGTTCCATATTGTCTTTATGTTTTCCCTAAAATGGGAAATCCTATTTTATTTTTCACAGATTACATTAGGTTGGAAGGGACCCTCAAAGATCATCTTGTCCAATCCCCCTGCAGTCAACAGAGACATTTCCAACTACTAGATCAGGCTGTCTAGGGCCACATTGAGTCTGATCTTGAATGTGTCCATGGACAGGGCCTCAACCACATCCCGTGGGCAGCCTGTTCCAGTATTTTACCACTCTGATTGTAAAGAGCCTTCCTGTAGTGTCCAAAATAAACCTACCCTGCTCCAGTTTAAAACCATTGCCCCTCATTCCTTCTAAACAGTCCTTTCCCAGCCTTCCTGTAGGTCCCCTTCAGATGTTGAATCATCAAATCATAGGATGGTTTAGGTTGGAAGGGAGCTCAAAGATCATCCAGTTCCAACCCCCTGCCATAGGCAGGGACACTTCCCATTAGAACAGGTCGCTCAAGGCCTCATCCAACCTGGCCTTGAACAGCCACAACCTCCCTGGGCAATCTGTGCCAGTGTCTCAACACCCTCACTGGAAAGAACTTCTTCCTAACATCCAGTTTCAATCTCCCCTCTGCCAGTTTGAACCCATTCCCCCTCATTCTGTCATTACAAGAGCTTGTGAATAGTCCCTCCCCAGCTCTCCTGTAGGCCACCTTCAGATACTGGAAGGCTACTATAAGGTCTCCTCAAAGCTTTCTCTTCTCCAGGCTAAAGACCCCAACTCTCATTGCCTGTTCTCATAGCAGAGCTGCTGCAGCCCTCTGAGCAATTTGGTGGCCCTCCTCTGGACTCTCTCCAACAGTTCCATGTCCTTCTTGTGTTGGGGGCTCCAGAACTGTACATAGTACTCCAGATGGAGTGTAGCTATAAGTTCTCCCCTGAGCCTTCTCTTATCCAGGCTGAAGAGCCCCAATTCTGTCAGGCTGTCTCCGTAACAGTTGCTCCATTTGAACACAAAAAGAGCAAACAAGAAAGACTAAGACTTGAATTCTGCCACATGAATGATCTTTTCTGTTTACTGCTCATATTGAAGGCAGCAAGTCTATTCCTCCTGATAACACACTTCAAATTGCATGTATATATTTTTGGTTTAATCTTGCTTCATATAGGAAAATTGAAAAGTAGGAGCTGAAAGAAGAACTTTTCAACAACAGATATTCCCTGTCACAGTTCAGTGACAAAGATTATAGTTCTACAACCAAGCACAACTCCAGGCTGGGTGGCAAATGGCTGGAGAGCAGTCCTGATGAAAAGAACCTGGGGGTCTGGGGTGATGAAAAGCTCAATGTGAGCCTGCAGTGTGAGTGCAGCCCAGACAGCAACTGTGTGCTGGGCTGCAGCAAGAGCAGCTGTGGGCAGCAGGGCAAGGGAGGAGATTCTGCCCCTTTACTCTGCTCTTGAGTCTGCTCTTGTCAGACCTCACCTGGAGTACTCTGTGAGGTTCTGGAGCCCCCAACACAAGAAGGACATGAAACTGCTTGAGCCAGTCCAGAGGAGGGCTATGAAGATGCTGAGAGGGCTGGAGCACCTCTGCTATGAGGACAGGCTGAGAGAGTTGGAGCTCTGCAGCCTGGAAAAGAGAAGGCTTTGAGGAGACCTTATAGTAGCCTTCCAGTATCTGAAGGGGGCCTATAGGAAGGCTGGAGAGGGACTATTCACAAGGTCTTGTTAGTTATGACAGGACGAGAGGTAATGGATTTAAACTGGCAGAGGAGATATTTAAATGGGATGTTAGGAGGAAGTTCTTCACAGTGAGGGTGATAAGACACTGGCACAGGTTGCCCAGGGAGGTTGTGGCTGTTCTCTTCCTGCATGTGTTCAAGGCCAGGTTTGATGAGGCTTTGAGTGACCTGTTCTAATGGGAGGTGTCCCTGCCTATGGCAGGGGGTTGGAACTAGATGATCTTTGAGCTCCCTTCCAACCTAAACCATTCTACAATTCTATGATTTAATATTTGAAAGGGACCTACAGGAAGGCTGGGGAAGGACTGTTTAGAAGGGATGAGGGGCAATGGTTTTAAACTGGAGCAGGGTAGGTTTAAGCTGGACACTATGATTCTAATCTGCCTTGTTTTTTAAACTTTTTTTTTTTTTTTTACTCCTCCAGCACATTAAGTGAAGTGGTCGTGGGACCTGTTAAAATTTTTGAGCACTGGTGTCAAAAAGCGATGCATGGGGAATTGGGACTGGACTACTTCACGTTCAAAGACCTGAGAGAACTGACACATCCGAACATTATTTCTCATGCCCACATAAATTGTTGCAATCTCTTTGTTTTTCACTCCCTTCCACGCCGAAAGACATTTTAGCCCTTGGGGTCCGCTATTATGTGCAGAGCGAGGGGGTTCTGCTTTGTTTCTATTAGGATGAGAGACAAGAGAGTGACACTGTGCAGAAAAGCAAGGCAATACTGAGCTGGATGTTCAAAACAAACCTGGTTTCAAAGGCCTGTGCTGCTCAGAAGGAAAATCTTCTCTGTGTGTGTGTGTGTCTGTGCGCCTGCAAATGTGTGTTCCATTGCAGCATGAGGCAAAAGGCATTCTGAGTGCTCCCTGAATGACAATGAAGGATTGGAAAGCAATGACATTCTAATCATTGCTGCAAATGTCAGCACAAGGAGCCTCTGGGTTGCCGGTCCCCAGTGCACAAGTTAACAGCTTTACCGTAAAATCACCCGGGATCAATTAAATGGAAACTGTTACTAACCTTCATGCATCCTATTGCCCAAATGCCTAGGAAAAAAAAAAAAAAAAAAAAGAAGAAAAAAAAAAGTCTAATTATAGTCCTAACCTTTCCCAGTGGACCATGAATGAGCTTCCAAACATGGTACAGAAAGAGAGAGGGAAAAAAAAAAAAAAACAACCCCAAAAAAAAACCCCACCGTGATGTGATATTTTCCCATGTTTTAGGTCTCTTATGCAAAGTACTCAATAACACAGTCAATGACCTGGTACCCAAAGCTTTGCTCCTGAAAATCAATACACTGTGATGCTAACTACTGACTCAGGAAGAGCTTCAAAATGAAAATAAAACAAAAAACTTGGAAAGAGAGAGGAAGTCAGTCTTGTTAATGCACAGAGACAGAAATCAAAGTCTATATGAAAGCAAGAATGAGGAGGAGAAACTTCTTTACAGTGAGGGTGACAGAGCACTGAAACAGGTTCCCCAGAGCGGTTGTGGAGTCTCCTTCTCTGCAGACTTTCAAAACCTGCCTGGATGCATTCCTGTGCGAACTACCCTGGGTGATTCTGCCTTGGACTCAATGATCTCTGGAGGTCCCTTCCAACCTCTAAGGTTTTGTGATCCTGTGATTAGATGCAAAAGCACGAATCACATTCAACTACCATGCTAATAAAGCTCGTGGGACTTTCTGCATATCAAACACCTTCAGTTTCTCATTTTATTTTGGCAACTTTTAAAGCCAATATGAGAAAAAGAAAAAAAAAAAAAAGGAGGAGAGGAGTAATTGGAGACTTCTCCAGCAAATGAGAATATTACCAGATTTTTACCCAGTGAACTGTCTGCAGAAGTGGGGTAAAATAAATTAAATCATTAATTTGCTTTCAGCCATTCGTAACCTCCAAAAAATTTTGCAGTCGTGAGAGATCACAGAAAAGAAAGGCCCTAGTGAGGATTCCCTCTTCCTTTTGGCCAAATTTGGCAATATCTTGAAGCTAGTGTTCTTGCAGACTAAGCTTTTCCCATTCCAGAGGGACACATGTGGCTGGATCTAGGAGCCTTTCAAAACCAAGTGCAAAGGCACTGATGCAAAGCAGACACAGAAATGAAATGCATAATGACAACAAACCACTACATGCTGGTAACATATAAGACCTTCCTTAAATTGTCTTGTAGATATATCTCTTTCCCTGCCTTGACCATCCTCTGGAGTATCTCTCTTCTAGCTGAGCAGCAAGCAGAACTAATGGAAGGTTACAAGAGGGACAAGTTTTGAATGTGGTCTTCAAGCACAGTTGAGAGTTGAGAAGAGCAACTTCCATATGTAGGTTTACCTCCAGTCCTTCTCTATTACCATCATGACACCATATACAGTTACGAAGGGGGGATCAAAACAAGAAGAATGTTTCCTCTTGGGATCCCAAAGACTTTTACTTCAGATGCCAGCACATTGCCTTGTATTTTGTGAAGCTATGAGCTTATTCTTAAGCAGTGTCTACAGGAAAGAGCAGATGGCCAAATTGCTTGCAAATGTTTTTATATTACAGTTTAGATTCACCAAGACACTTCCACACTGACATGAGCAATGTCGTTTTCTAGTAATGTTTGGAATTAGTCCCTTGGGTCACCAATTCCTAGGCATTATCAGATGATAACTCTGAAACTGTGATTACTTAAATATTTTTTTCAGATCCTGAAGTACTCTTAAAAGGATACAATTTTTAGCCATGGGAGCCTCGTTGCAGAGTTGCTACCCATACAAATATCACGGTAGTTGTGTTTTGAGTCTCCATCATATACCCCCGGTGAAAGAGCTGATAACTGGAAAGCAAAAAAATTGCTTTAGGCTGAAGCATGTTTTATAAGATCTTCATCAAATGTGGTTTCTCATTTTCCCTTCAGAGAAAACGACGCTTTTTTTTTTTTTTTTTTT
>VWZI01010723.1:606159-643462 GCA_013396835.1 Psilopogon haemacephalus
CCTTCAAAAAAAACCACCTTTTTTTTTTTTTTTTTTTTTTTAAAGAATCTAGGCATAGTTAAACCAAAGCAAATCAAAAGATTAAATTCCTATCAATAGATTTAGAATGTTTTCGACCTTGCGAAATGAAAGAATACACCGTTTGAAACCACATAAGTATCAAAACAACCACGAGGGAATTAGCGATTCAAAAGCTGCTAACATTCCCTTGTCTCCAGCTCCTGCGTGAAACTACCGTGCTGCAGTTAATTCCACAGGTTTTATAGATTCATGCTGAGTATTGTATTTGCCAATAACACACTCTTTTCACTCTCCTTCCTATGTAACACTTAACTAAACCTAGATGGCCAGGTTGGATGAGGCCTTGAGCGACCTGTTCTAGTGGGAGGTGTCCCTGGCTATGCCAGGGGGTGGGAACTAGGTGATCTTTGAGGTCCCTTCCAACCTAAACCATTCTATGATTCTATGATTCTATTTTTAAATACATTAAGTCCTGGCTGTACAGGGCAATGCACAAATACAAACCCAACTGATTTGTAAGATGCTGCCCTCAACATTTTAAATAATTTGTTGCATTTTCCAGTACTCATTCTCCAGTTTCAGTGCATTAAGTAGTTTGACTTATTTAAAAATAAGTGTTGGAAGCAAATTTTATTCTACCAGCAAAAAACCCCCCAAAACCCAAACAAACAAAAACCCCTTAATTTACAATTTTGTCTTATAAAATAGGAGGGGAAAATGAAATATTTTTAAAGGATTTTGTATTTAGCAGTGATTCTGACATCTATTCAATAAATTCCTGTAAATCCCAGTGGCTTCAGTGCTCAATATTTCTCATATGCCTGGAGGTGTCTTGACATTTCTTTCAAACCCAGAAAACAGTAGAAATTGGAAGTGTCATCTCCTGGAGAGTTCTGGCTCTCATTTTCAAATTTGTATTTGAAAGGTGGACTTGAGTAGGCTTTCTCACAAGCCCTATCTGAATTAACAGCGTGGAGGTACCACAAAATTAGCATTGTTTCTATAAACTGCAGCATAAATCTCTTCAAACTTGTAGTTCAGACTAGACATGTTCTTCTTTGATGATGTCCATCTGAAGGATTGTGCTCTACTGTACAAGAGAGATGTGGAGGTGATGGAGCAGGTCCAAAAGAGGACAACAAAACTGGTGAAGGGCGTGGAGAACAAATCTGATGAGGAGTGACTGAGGGAGCTGGGGATGGTTAGTTCGAGAAAGAGGAGACTGAGGGGAGACCTCATTGCTGTCTACAATAACCTGAAGGGACATTGTGGAGAGGCTGCTTCTGGGCTCTTCTCACTGGTAGTTGGAGACTGAACAAAGGGGAGTGGCCTCAAGATGAGGCTGGATAGGTTTAGATTGGACATTAGGAAAATGTTTTTCATGAAGAGAGTGGTCAGGTACTGGAATGAGCTGTCCAGAGGGGTGGTTCAGTCACCCACCCTGGATGTGTTTAAGCGTTGTTTGGATGTGGTGCTTAGGGATATGGTTCAAGGAGAATCTTGTAGAGTAGGGTTCTATGTTGGACTTGATGATCCTGAGGGGCTTTTCCAGCCTAGATGTTTCTATGATTTCTCTTCATCTCATTCAGGCAGCTGAAGTCCTTTACACATAGAGGCTTTTATATCATATAAAATATGGGGGGTAGAATCATAGAATGGTTTAGGTTGGAAGGGACTTCAAAGATCATCCAGTTCCAACCCCCCACCATAGGCAGGGACACCTCCCACTAGAACAGGTCACCCAAGGCCTCATTAAACCTGACCTTGAACACCTCCAGGGAGGGAGCATCCTCAACCTCCATGGGCAACCCTGGGAGAGGTAGGGAGGATGGGGTGTGCAAGACAAAGGTGCTTCAACTATGCTTCATAACTTTCTCTTCCTGACTCTGTACCATGGTACAACCTAAACAAACCATAAACTATGGGGACAGATCCAGCTAAATATCATTAAACTCAGAAGAAATTTCAGCATAACTCCCTCCTGATACAGGATGTCCTTGACTGTATTTATCTGTTCCGGAAATGAGCAGTACAGAAAATAATTCATTAAAAAGTGATAAACTGCATTATCCTTCAGCAGTTGATAAATGCCATGACTCCCAGCTGATTGTAGCATATCTATAATGGAGTGTGGGGGCGTAGTCTTGGAATAACTTTGTTATTCATTTTGAGATTTATAAAATGCCTAGAGCCACAATAATGAGGCTTTACATTAAAAATATAATAATAAAATGCAGGCATAAACTTCGTATGCAGCCCACAGTGGGATGTGCTATGTAAAATGACTGCTGCTGCTGCTGCTACTGCTAGAATCACAGAATCAGTCAGGGACCACAAGGATCATCTAGTTTCAAACCCCCTGCCATAGGCAGGGACACCTCACACTAGATCAGGCTGTCTACAGCCTCACCCAGCCTGACCTTAAACATTTCCAAGGATGAGATTTTCACTACCTCCCTGGGCAACCCTTTCCAGGGTCTCACCACCCTCATAGTGAAGAAATTCTTCCTAACATCCAGTCTGAATCTACCCATTTCCAGCTTTGTTCCACTCCCCCCAGTCCTATCACTACCTGACATCCCAAGAAGTCCCTCCCCAGCTTTCTTGTAGGCCCCCTTAAGATATTGAAAGGTCACAAACTCATTGACAATCCAAGAAAGGATGTAATGTAAGATGGGAAGGGACCAATCAACTCAAAAGGGGAATCAAATATCTAAACTTCTTCTCAGAGGGAATTATCCATTGCACAATAGTTTTGATTCTACACCAGACTCAGAAGCTGGATGAGCTGAGGTGCTGGTTTGGAATTACTGAAGTAGATTAGGGTGACTAAATGTGGCTCCAGATAATTTGTTGCATGGGAAGTTTATACTAGCTATTCTTCATCACTGATTAATTGCTGCCTCACCTGAAACATCATTCCATTCACTCAAAAGAAGCTGACCTAATTCCTGGGAAAGGACAAGGGGTAATGAGTATGGGTAAGGGATATAAACTAGAGCACAGGAAGTTCCACCTCAATATGAGGAAGAAGAGCACTGGATGAGCACTGGAACAAGTTGCCCAGAGAGGTTGTGGAGTCTCCATCTTTGCAGACACTCAAGCCCTGTCTGGATGTGTTCCAGTCTGACTTGAGCTAGATTCTATGGTCCTCCTCTGGCAGGCAGTTTGGACTCAATGATAAATTATTTTGAGGGTCAGTCTCTTCTCTCAGACAACCAGTGACAGAACAAAATGACACAGCCTTAAGCAACAGGGCAGGTTTAGGCTGGATGTTTGGAAGAAGTTCTTCACAGAAAGAGTGATTGGCATTGGAATAGGCTGCCCAGGGAGGTGGTTGAGTCCCCATCTCTTGAGGTGTTTAGAAGGAAAATTAATGAGGCACTCAGTTCCATGGTTTAGTTAATTAAAAGGGTTAGGTGATAAGTTGGACTCGATGTTCTTAGAGGTCTTCTCCAACCTGGTTAGTTCTGTGACTCTCTGAAAAGTTTCTGCCATCAAAAAATAGCCCAGATACATAAGGAGGCCTCACAGAGTGGTGGATCAGGAAGGAAAATGGGACAGCAGAAGCACAAAATGGTAAAAGCAACAAGCAAGTACATCCATAAAAAGACAACTTTGTACAGCGTGTGGGAAAAGTGAGGCAGGACATGATGAGAATCTGAGTGTCAGATAAAATATAGAACAGATGGGAAATGAATGGCATAAACACACTAAATGGTGAGAAGTCAAAACTAACTGAGTTCTCCTTGTCCTTCCCCCTGTGAGGATCACTGAAAGGAAAGGAGATGGGCAATGGAAAACAAATGTGGTGGGAGAAGAGGAAGGGAGTGGAGAGACTAAGATGAATCTGTAAGATTTTCTGTGGATGTAATGAGCAGAGTGGGAGAAGTAGGTATCGAAAAGATTAATTGCCTCCTACCTTTGGCAGTGAGGGAAGTCTATTCAGGAAAGACCTCTAGAAAATGTCAGACTATATACAAGACCTAAAATTCCACAGATGCCTCACAAAGAGAATTCAAGGCATTTCATCCATGTGGATTTTATTTTAGTTGATTATGCTGATATTTTAGGGTCTCTGCAGTTAACCAGCAAGCTAATAGCCTCAACCGAGAAACCAAAACCTGTTTATGGACAATGGACATGTACACAGACACCAAAATAAGTCTGTACAGTGCTGCAAACTATTTAATTTTCCTTAGGTGTATTTTGAAAGTTTTCATGGAAGTGTAATAACTTTGCACCAAGTTTAGTTCACTTCCACCATAAGCAACGTGCAAGTTGAGGAGGAAGATCTTCACCATGAGGGTGGTGAGACTCTGGAATGGGTTGCCCAGGGAGGTGGTTGAGGCCCCATCCCTGGAGGTGTTTAAGGCCAGGCTGGATGAGGCTCTGGCCAGTCTGACCCTGGGTTGGGTGTCCCTGCTGATGGCAGGGGGGTTGGAAGAAGATGATCTTTGTGGTTCCTTCCAACCCTGATTCTATGATTCTACAATTGTTTAGTTGGGGCACTCATAAGAAAGCTTTGCAGGAGCTACTTCAACTTTCTTGGACTGATATTAGTGCCTTAATGCTAAAAAGTGACAAAGAGACAAATGAGGTTGGCTTAGGTATGAACTCATGGTACAAACTCACGTCTTGACAGGAATAGCATGTTTAGTATTCCTACCTGCCTGTCACCTGCCTCAAGTGAGCAATTGGTAGGCAGGAGCCCACCAAAACAGAAAGTAGCATTTTAAACTAAAGAATTCACCTCACAACATAGCAACTCTCCAAACTTAATTGTGTTACAAAATATGTTGTCTATGACCAGAGGAATCAGTGAAGCCACATTTCCAGCTGATCTGTGTCATACATTCCATGTGCGACCTATTGATTCTAACTCTATGCCTCACCTAACATCCTGCTGACATTAGTTCCAGATTTTTCTTTTGTCTTCCAACAATATCTTCCCTTGTCTTCCATGCCCCCCAGAACTCCTTTGCTGCTTTTCTCCCATTACCTATGCTTTTAGATAGTGCTTGTAGGTAGTAGCTGAACATGAGCCTGCAGTGTGCCCAGGTGGCCAGGAGACCCAATGGCATCCTGACCTGAATCAGGAATAGTGTGGCCAGCAGGACAAGGGAGGTTATTTTGCCCTTGTACTTGGCAATGGTCAGGCCACACCTTGAGTACTATGTCCAGTTCTGCTCCACTCAATTCAAGAGAGATGTTGAGGTACTGGAAGGTGTCCAGAGAAGGGCAACGAAGCTGGTAAGGGGCCTGGATCACAAGTCCTACCTATGAGGAGAGACTGAGGGATGCAGGGGTTGTTTAGCCTGGAAAGAAGGAGACTCAGGGGTGACCTCATTGCTGTCTACAACTACATAAAGGGAGGTTGTAGCCAGGTGGGGTTGGTCTCTTCTCCCAGGCAGCCAGAAACAGAACAAGGGGACAAAATCTCAAGTTATGCGGGGGGAGGTATAGGCTGGGTATTAGGAAGAAGTTCTTGCCAGAGAGAGTGATTGGCATTGGAATGGGCTGCCCAGGAAGGTGGTAGAGTGACTGTCCCTGGAGTTGTTCAAGAAAAGACTGGATGGGGCATTTAGTGCCATTGGCTAGGGATGGCTGCTAGGTTGGACTGGATGATCTTGGAGGTCTCTTCCAACCTGGCTTATTCTATTCTATTCTATTCTATTCTATTCTATTCTATTCTATTCTATTCTATTCTATTCTATTCTATTCTATTCTATTCTATTCTATTCTATTCTATACTTTTGCCTTCTGTCTGGACAAGTGAGAACATAGACTACAGGTAATCGGGAGCTGTGTGTATCCTAGATGATCACCTAACGTATGCATGCCAACTGTCAAGGGATTTGCTGAGGTATAATGAACAATGGTTGAGTTCACTCAGCCTTTCCCAGAGAGAGGTATATTAAAAGAACATAAGATTGTTTCAGGTACTTAGCGCAGGATCCAGTTTCATAAAAAGGCATCTGAATTTAGATATCCTCATGTAGATAACTAAGGGAACATTCTAACTCTAATATCCAGTTTCACTCAGTGGAGATCTTGTCAACTCAGCTAACAGAGCCTAAAGAATGATTCAGCTGACCAATTTACATCTGCAGACACTGATCCCCTGCCTGGGCTTCATCAACTGAATTACCTCACAGCATCATTTTGTGGTCAGGAGTCCAGCACTGTTAGAGAGGCACTTGCTCACCATGTGGGCTGGGCAAATTGGATGTAGGACCTGTGAGAGTCTCTGCAGCAGTGGCAGGAGGAAACCATGGATATGATAGTTTATATCAAATGCCACTGGATGGTTTTGAAAGTAGCTGAACTGAAACTAAGTCTCTGCTTACTATGTCAGGAATTTGGACACCTCTTCTCTGTAGGCACCTACAGTCTTAAGACACCTACATTTCCATAACCTCAAATTGACTGCCTCATTTAGTGTTCGTGAAATCCTGCCAACTTTGGCTGATATTGGTGTGCCGGTTTGAACTAATTGGAGGATTTGAATGAGAAATTAGACTATAGGCTGAGAAAGGAAAACATTCCAGTGTCGTCTTCACTCATTTGTTTACTGAAATGGTATATAGTTAGAATTTAAAAAAAGGTAAAACACAGCTGTCTGAACTATGCTTGCTGTTGCATGTCTCTCTCTTCCTGCCTTCTTAGCTGGATCTGAATAACTTCACTATACTCTCCTGATGCTAACCCCCCTGACCCCCTGACCGATCTACCTTCGCTTATCCGGCACTTATGACAGACAGTGAGATAAGATTGGGAAGTGGGGGAAAATGGTAGGGTGGTTGGAAACCCCTCTTAGGAGGATTCTGATCTCTGGGAAGGCTGTGGTGTTTCTGTATTACCTTTTCACTGTATATATCTGTAAATAATCTGTTATATATTGCAGTTATCTGCTTGTGTATTGTGCAAACCGTAAACATAAAATTCATTTCCTTAACTTCCAGTTGACTGGGTCTAGACTGGGCAATTTCACAGTGTGTGGAGTAGGGGGGCCAGGAAACTCCCAAACCACCACAGTTGGTGAAAGAGAGCAGAAACTCCCACTCAGGGTATGCAATGACATAAAGCAGCCTAAAATTTTGGTTTCAAAAGCCTGCATAACAGTCTGCATAAAATTACAAAACGTCAGCATTTGAGCTGCCTTAGTCTCCCTCATTTGAACACAAAATGATTTTTTTTTAATTACACAGTCACTGGTGGGGGTTTTTTTGTTTTGTTTTGTTTTTTTTCCCCAGAGGACCTCTCCTTCATTCAGTGCATGGAAGACACAAAGCCCATTTAATGAGCCTCCGTTCAGTATTTTGTTTTCTCCTTTTTCTTCTTAGTTGCGCAGCTCTAGGCCTTATTTATTGCACACAATTATAACACTGCTAAGAAGACAGAACAATTAATTTCCTCATGGGCTTTTCTGTGTAACTCATCTCTGTCATGCATCCCCTTTCACAGCACCCTTTCAAAACGTTTCCTTCATTCACAGCTGAGACACTAAGGCTTGGTGAGATTAAAGTCCACAATATCCGTGGATTTGAAGTGGCCAATTTAAGTCACTGAGGAAATTATTTTTTCAAGGACTTAACATTACTTCATACTTTATAGGCTCTGCACATAGCTCCTGTTGGTATTACTCTTGAATAGAGTGCCCATCACTCCAGCAAATCAAATGCCAGGAATTAGCAAGGTGCTTGCAAAAAATAATTATGAGACATCATTTAAAAAAAAAAAAAAAGGCTTCTGTGCCTCAACTAGCATTATAAGCTTCTTGACAAACCTGACTCAATCATCTTCCTCACCTACTTGCTTATTCTAGAAAGGAGAAGGCTCCGAGGAGACCTTATTGTGGCCTTCCCATATCTGAGGAGGGCCTACAAGAAAGCTGCTGAAGGGCTTTTCAGGCTGTCAGACAGTAGGACTAGGGGCAATGGATCCAAGCTAGAGGAAGTGAGGTTCAGGTTGGATGTTAGGAAGAAGTTCTTCATTGTAAGGGTGCTGAGACACTGGCATAGGTTGCCCAGGGAGGTGGTGAAAGTCTCATCCCTGGATGAGGGATGAGTGAGGGTGACGAGACACTGACCAGATTGCCCAGGGAGGTTGTGGCTGCTCCCTCCCTGGAGGTGTTCAAGGCCAGACTGGATGAGACCTTGAGCATCCTAATCATAGGCAGGTGTCCCTGCCTATGATGGGGGTTTGGAACTGGATGATCTTTGAGGTCTCTTCCAACCTAAACCATTCTATGATTCTATGCTTTTAAAGCCAGGCTGGATGTGGCTCTGGGTAACCTGATCTAGTATGAGGTGTCCCTGCCCACAGCAGGAGGGTTGGAACTGGATGATCCTTGAGGTCTCTTCCAATCTGACAATTACATGATTCTATGATTCTGTGACTCTCTGTCCCATCTCCCTCGCTGAGTTGATCTCAGTTTTTCTCATAACTTTCAATTCCCATTTAGTCTTTTATTCTGTATTTAGTCTCTTAAAGGAAGCATTGTGCTGCCTTGAGGCTGATTGGAATATTTTAATGAAAGAAATTAGATCATTGGTTGTGAAAAGAAAATAATGATGTCTACATCATTCATTGATTTGCTGAGAGGGATTAAGAAATGGAAATATAAACAATCTCACTCAGTCTAATCTGGTCTGGTCTGTGTGTTGCTGGATCTAATCACTCTGGTCTGTGATGCTGCTTCCTTTCACTACTTTGATCTGCTCTAATACCTCTCATCTGATTTTGGCTAGCAGCTAACATAAGCTTTGCTGGCTTTTAAGCTTTTACTTGCTTTTCTCATTGCTTGTCTGTCTAAGAGAGGGGTAGCTTTGAGCCCTTCTAGGCAGTTCATTTTGTCTGGGAGGGAGTTTGGATTTCTGTATGATTGCTAATCTGCATATAATTGTAAATATTTGTAAATACTTGTAAATGTATATATAGGCTCATAGGATGGCTTAGGTTGGATGTGACCTCAAAGATGATCTAGTTCCAATCCCCTGCCATAGACTTGGACACCTCCCACTAGAACAGGTTTCTCAAGGCCTTATCCAACCTGGCCTTGAACACCTCTAGGGAGGAAGCATCCACAACCTCCCTGGGCAACCCGTTTCAGCGTTGTATTTATGCTTGTAAATTGTGCCACACTGTAAATATAGTTTTATCTTACTTCCAAGCCATCTGACTTAATCTGGTATATTTCAAATAGTGGGAGGGGGGAAATTTCATAAACCCCATCAAATACACATCACTAGAATAGAATAGAGTAGAATAGAATAGAGTAGAATAGAATAGAGTAGAATAGAATAGAGTAGAATAGAATAGAGTAGAATAGAATAGAGTAGAATAGAATAGAGTAGAATAGAATAGAGTAGAATAGAATAGAGTAGAATAGAATAGAGTAGAATAGAATAGAGTAGAATAGAATAGAATAGAATAGAATAGAATCAGCCAGGTTGGAAGAGACCTCCAAGATCATCCAGTCCAACCTATCACCCAGCTCTATCCAAACAACCAGACCATGGCACTAAGTGCTCCATCCAGTCCTTTCTTGAACACCTCCAGGGATGGTGGCTCCTCCACCTCCCTCGGCAGCCCATTCCAATAGCAAATCTGTTTCTCTGTGAAGAACTTCTTCCTAATATCCAGCCTATACCTCCCCTGTCACAACTTGAGACTGTGTCCCCTTGTTCTGTTGCTGGTTGCCTGGGAGAAGAGACCAACCCCCACCTGGCTACAACCTCTTTTAGGGTAGTTGTAGACAGCAGTAAGGTCACCTGAGCCTTTTCTTCTCCAGGCTAAACAACCCCAGCTCCCTCAGCCTCTCCTCACAGGGCTTGAAGTCACTAAAGACTTCTCAAAGTCTTAATAAAACTCAAGTCTATAATATTCAATGTCTAGAAAAGGACAGCTGAGCCTTCTGCTAGTGGCAGAACTGTGACACAGAGCCAGGAAAATCCACATATGTACAGTGTTACTAATGTCATTTCTGGGGTGTTGAAGGGGGCAGCATGTGTAGAGATGAAGGACGACTAGTTCTTTGCCCCAGTCTTCATCATTTCACATCACTTCCATTAGGTTCCTTAGTAGTATTCAGAGTGAAGAAGATGACAGCAACTGTATTGCTGTCTTTAGCTCTTTATATCCCTAAACATATATACATTTTTCCTATGTCCATTGACAGCCCTGAGTAGCCCTATCCACCGTTTCCTTTCTTCACCTCCATCCTCCTTCTGTCTTTTTTTGTTCCTCTTCACTTACAGAAGAATAGAATCCTAGAATCAGTCAGGGTTGGAAGAGACCACAAGGATCGTCTAGTTCCAACCCCCCTGTCATTCCCAGGGACACCCTACCCTAGAGCAGGCTGCACACAGCCTCATCCAGCCTCCAGGGATGGGGCCTCAACCACCTCCCTGGGCAACCCATTCCAAGGTCTCACCACTCTCATGCTGAAGAACTTCCTCATCATGACCAGGAGGAATCTATGATTATAGAAATAAGCAAAATCTAATAATCATCAGTGGTTCCACCTGGTAGCACTTCCCAAGCCGGTCTCTTTAGAAGACACCATTCACCTAGGATTTAAACAGGTGCTGAGCTGATGTTGCTCTCAATCTTCTAAATAGTTTGTTCCAAGGTGGAGAGGAGGAGTGATATGCCATGGTGCTCTGTTCCCATCACCAAGTTAACCAAACAAGCCCTGCCTCTGTTGGGTAGAGTCTGCATTTGTCATGTGCCTCCCATGGCATTTTAACTCAGCGATATTTAAATGATGCTGTGAAATCAAGAACCATTTGGTGTCATTCCCATTAAGCCAGCGTAAGAGGAAATTGATTTTGCAATTTGGTACTGATGACCCTCAGCACTTTCCACCCCTCCCAGCCATGCCTATCTGCCCCATGTCTTGAACAACTGCCTTTCATTTCAACTTCCTTCACAAAGAACTGTCTGTTTCCTTTGGTGTCGTCCTGCCTTCAGCTTTGATAACCTCCATTTCATATGGAGTTTAATATTATGGATTGTAAGAAGTCATCTCCCTCTAATTGCCTCAGTATTTTTTACCTTCCCAAAGTGTTAATAACCAGGCAAGGCCACAAGTTCCTCTCTTAGGAATGTCACTGTGAGATCAGGACTGGCACAGGTAAATAGCCATGGGACTGATGCTGGCACCAGTTGAATGTGCTCAACTGAACAGGACAGTGTGACTATGTATGGGTCTGGAAAAGGTATAAAATCTCAGAGGCAACAGGGAGAGTTTGAAGCTTCCTAGCCAACCAAGACATTCAGAATCAGCAATTCATCACCTAGATCCACAGTGGTAATTATATTTTTGCTTTGCTATCCCTTGCATATTTTTTCCTCCTTTTCTATATTTCAAACTTTTTCCTCCTGCATATGTAAGCAAAATAAATTAATGTGTTTTTTTTCCCAAACCAACTACTCAGTTCCTCCTTGGTTTCATTAGGGGGATCCATAAAAGAACCACCCCTTCTACAAAAACAGATTGAGATGTGGAAATAGCAATTATTTCATATTAATGGCAGCTCAGTTAGAGTTCCTCCCCCAAAATATAAATGTCCTCCAAAACAAAACAAAACAAAACAAAACAAAACAAAACAAAACAAAACAAAACAAAACAAAACAAAACAAAACAAAACAAACTCACCTCAACAACAATAAAGCAAGCAAAGCAAAAAACAAACTCACCAAAAAAATCCCCAAACACCCCACCCCCCCAATTAAGCTCTGCCACTGTTGTATAGACTACCTCTGAAGATACTTAAAAATGGTTGGGAAGTGAAAAACTTTTCTTCAAGTGATGAACAAAGAGGAAAGGTTTTCTTTTAAAGAGGCAATGCTGACAGGATTGCAAATGCAGCACTTTTGCATAGTAAACATTGCTGAAATGCAGAAAATACTCTAAATGTGTAATATAAGATGAGATTATCATAGAATCAGAGAATGTTAGGGGCTGGAAGGTACCTTGAAAGGTGACTCAGTCCAACCACCACTGCCAGAGAAGGACCACCTATTTTTTTCCTTGTTGTTGTTTGCTTTTACAGTTAATTATTGTTATTTTTTTTAACCCCCCATCTCCTTCCTTTCCTCTCTATCTCCTATTTTCCTCCATTTCTTTCCATCTCCTTTCTTTCTCCGCATCTTCCTCTTTTCTAATCCATGGCCCTCCTTTCAGAACCACTTCCTCTTACTAAAAAAAACCCAAATATTATGGAAATAGTTCTCCCTTTCCCTCCTCCACATCATTTTCACCTTTAATTCCCCAAACCCAGAGCACCTGGGTTTTGTTGAGTCTCCTCCCACCCTAGGTGTGACCACTTTGCCCTCCCTGCCTACTCTCCTTTATAATCAGCCCTAGGAGGGGCAGAAGCCCCAAGTTTGCCCAACTGGGCAGAGGGATCCTCTTCCCATCATCACTGGTGTGTTCCCATGGTGCACACTGGGTGAATGGTGGAGGGGATCAAAGGCCGGGGGGGCCTGGTGGCCCCCCCAGTTAGTCAGGGTAGAGCCTTGATGGTTATTCTAGCATCACTCACAGGTGCTGTCTGGGTGTCCTTACTTAGGCTGAGCTTCATGTTTGGCTTCTTTCTGCTTCCTTATGATGAGCTGAAGTACTTGGCTAAACTGGAAACTTATGGGTGAGTAGTATTGTGTTGTCATACGGGTGTTCTGCTTGGAAAAGCTCTCCAAGATCGCCAAGCCCAACCCTCAACCCAACACCATTGCCCCCATTAAACCATGTCAGTGTTGTAGCCACATGTCACCTTCAGAGATGGTGACCCCACCACCTCTCTGGGAAGCCTGCTCCTCATGTCCAACCCAAACCTCCCCTGGTACAACTCCTGGTGATCTACTCTCATCTGACACAAGGGTGAAGAGACCAACCCCCACCTCACTGCAACTTCCCTTCAGGAAGCTGCAGAGAGTAATGAGGTCTCAGTTACTGCTATGTAATCAAAATAATGATATATTTCTTACAATTCTCATTGTTACTGTAACCCATGCAAATAGAACTCCTATTTTTTTTTTTTAGTCCAGCATTTTACAGTATTAAACTATCTGCAGAACAACCACAGGCACACACTTATCTTTGGTCCACTGGCCACCAAGATTGGACACTTAACTCATTTTATGCTGCCGCTAACACTGCCTAGTCAACACCATGACCACCACCTGGGTATCCACTGACTTAATCATTTGTCCTTCTTTCAGCTCAAACAGAGAGATGTGTTCCCCAGTGACTTAATGCCAGCAAGCAACGGAGTGAGTAATGCACCCATCACTGAGAGAGCCTTTCTGCTGCTCACAGACTGCATCCTAACCACCTGCTAAAGGCTTACAGTCATGGAAAATGCTGTCCTCCCTGATGCTTCCTGTCATTTACACACAAGCACACACTTACATACACAAAAACTAAATAAATAAATAAATAAATGGGACAAACCAGTCTGCCACCCACTACTGCTTGTTTTTTATCAAAATCAAATCTACATTACCAGAAGCACTGTTGTGGTTCCAAAACTCATAGCAAAAAATAACCCTCCTCAGAAACCAATCAATGCATAGAAGTAAGTAAAGGAATTCACTGAGGAGGTTCTTATTACATGTAAATACCTTCTATGACTTCTTGTGATCTTTAGGTTATATCATGCATTATAGAATCATAGAATGGTTTAGGTTGGAAGAGACCTCAAACATCATCCTCTTCCAGCCCCCTGCCATACGCAGGGACACCTCCCACTAGATCAGGATGCTCAAGACCTCATCCAGCCTGGGATTTCCATTCCTTACTAAAAAAAAATACATATTTAAGTGCTATAGAAATTATGCAAAAAATACAAACCTTTTAAGTCTTTCTCTTGCAGTTATGCTACTGGACAGTGAAGAATTTGGGTAAAACATTATCTTATAAATGAAAGTGAACAACTACTTCCATAGCTCTATATTAGAATCACAGAATTAACCAGGTTGGAAAAGACCTTCGAGATCATCACGTCCAACCTAATGCCTTCAAAGCACCTCATACAGACTCATTTTAAACACCTCCAGAAATGGTGACTCCACCACCTCCCTGGGCAATCCATTCCAATGGCAAATCGCTCTTGGTGTGAAGAACTTCTTCTTAACATCCAGCCTAAACCTGCCTTGCTGCAGCTAGAGGCTGTGTCCTCTTGCTTTGTCACTACTTGCCTGGAAGAAGAGAGCAACTCCTGCTGGGCTATAATCTCCTTTCAGGTAGCTGTAGAGAGCAGTAAGGTCTGCCCTGAGCCTCCTCTCCTCCAGGCTAAACAACCCCTGCTTCCTCAGCTTCTATCACAGGGTTGTGCTCCAACCCCCTCACCAGCCTTGTTGCCCTTCTTTGAACGAATTCAAGCACCACAACATCTTTCTTAAATTGAGGGACCCAGAACTGCACACAGTACTCAAGCTGTGGCCTAACATACACTGAGTACAGGGGCAGAAGGACTTCCCTGGTCCTGCTGGCCACGCTATTCCTGATACAGTCCAGGATGCTATTGGCTTTCTTGGCCACCTGGGAACACTGCCCACAGCCTGGTAGATCAAGTCTCAAAACCAAGAGCTCTCTAATTGAGAGGATGTTTTGTTGGGAGGAAACGGCAAGCATCAGCCTCAAACAGTGAATATAAATAATGAATGTTGATTAATGAACGTACTAAAAAATAAAGAGCAAGAGTAAAAGAAGCCATTAGTTATTTTAAAGACCATGTGAAACATTTAATTTAGATGTTCAGAAGCTTATCCAATCAATGCAAAAGGTTCCAACATGAGAGTTAAACAAAAGCTCTGGAAGAATAAATATCTATTGACACAAGAGTTGCTGTGTTCACTTCATCCTGGCGGTGTTCATTTCATCCTGCTGGTGTTGAGCTGTGTTAATACCTTGTGAGAACAGATTCCCTGTGAGGTTTTGCTGGAAAAATGAGAAAAGCCTGACTGAGTTAATAACTGAAAGATTGTCTGTGGTCTAAAAAAGGAAAAGAGAGAAGGGAAGGGGGAAAAATAAATAGGATATAAGAAACAGGAAATAGAGGAAAAAAATGGGGAGGGGGAAGTGAAAGAGGAAAGAAAAAAGAATACCAAAGGGGGAAAATGAATCTAAGCTTGAAGTACTATGCAACAAAAACAACAAATGGAGTCTGGTTAAATAGCCACATAAACAAGCAGAAAAAAACTTGAATTGGTTGTCAGAGGCTTCAGATCAGGCCTGAAGAGAGCAGCCTAAATTGATGCAACATGCCTGAAGTAAAGGACCTCTGGAAGGGAATTGTAAGGCAACAGAATTGCACTCAGTGGAGTAGGGCCTCTAAAAGTATTTCCCACTTGGGTATCTGTTATTTACTTAAAGAATTGGGATTCTGCAAGTGAAAATATTTGCAGACAGGTAGCTAAATCCTCTGGGTTCTGTGACCAAACCTGGCAACAGTCTCCCAGATCTGAGCCATGGGAAGGCTGTTTTCTCAACTAGCTCTGCAAAGAGTTGGTGTGATGCAAACTTCCAGTTCTGACTACACCAGCTCAGCCTCTGTATTATAGAGAGTAAAAAACACTGCAGCAACAAAAACAACAAATGGAGTCAGTTTCAATAGTAACTTAAGCAGAAAAACTTGAATTGGTTGTTACAGGCTTCAGATCAGGCCTGAAGAGGTGATGGATTCACCATCCCTGGAGGTGTTCAAGAATGGACTGGATGGAGCACTTAGTGCCATGGTCTGGTTGATTGGATAGGGCTGGGTGCTAGGCTGGGTGGGATGATCTTGGAGGTCTCTTCCAACCTGGCTGATTCTATTCTATTCCATTCCATGTAAAGGTTCCATAGAAGGGAATTGTAAGGCAACAGAATTGCACTCAGTGGAGCAGGACCTCTAAAAGTATTTCCCACTTGAGTGTCTGTTATTTACTTAAAGAATTGAGATTCTGCAAGTGAAAATATTTGCAGACAGGTAGCTAAATCCTCTGGGTTCTGTGACCAAACCTGGCAACAGTCTCCCAGATCTGAGCCATGGGAAGGCTGTTTTCTCAAGCAGCTCTGCAAAGAGTTGGTGTGATGCAAACTCCCAGTTCTGATTACACCAGCTCAGCCTCTGTATTATAGAGAGTTGTAGTGGTTTTGCAGTTACTTGCTCCCCCACCTTTGATGTAAACCCTGGCTAGGACTCAGAAACACTGGAAGTTGATAAATAAAGCTTTATCTTTACAGCAATGCACAATATACAAGCAAATATTTACAAGATATAACAGATATTTATAGATATATACAGTGAAAAGGTAATGGAGAAACACCACATCCCTCCCAGAGAACAAAATCCCCAAGAGGGGTAACCAACCACCTCTACCACCTCTCTCCCCCTTCCCCACTCTTACCTCACCACCTGTTGATGCTGAAGATAAGCTGAGGTAGATCAGCCAGGGGGAATTAGTAGCAGGAAAGTAGTTAGTAGAATTACTGAGAATTAGCTACCAAGGCAGAGTCAAAGAAGACCATGCAAAGAGCAGCCACAGCCAGAGAAGTCAGAAACTGTCTGATATCTCATGTTATTGGTACAATACTTAAAACCAATATTTTTTCTTTCTCAGTAAAGCTCTGGTGAAGTGCCATACTGTGTTTTCCTCTCTCAGCCAACAGTCTAATTTCTCACTCAAATTCTCCAATTAGCTCAAACCAGCACAAGAGTAAAAAACACTGTAGCAACAAAAACAACAAATGGAGTCAGTTTCAATAGTAACTTAGCAGAATAACTTGAACTGGTTGTCACAGGCTTCGCATCAGGCTGGAAGAGGTGGTGGAGTCACCATCCCTGGAGGTGTTCAAGAAAGGACTGGATGTGGAACATCTAGTGCCATAGTCTGGTTGATTGGACAGGGCTGGGTGCTAGGTTGGGTGAGATGATCTTGGAGGTCTCTTCCAACCTGGCTGATTCTGTTCCATTCAATTCCATTCCATTCCATTTCATTCCATTCCATTCCATTCCATGTAAAGTTCCCATAGAAGGGAATTGTAAGGCAACAGAATTGCACTTAGTGGAGCAGGACCTCTAAAAGTATTTCCCACTTGAGTGTCTGTTATTTACTTAAAGAATTGAGATTCTGCAAGTGAAAATATTTGCAGACAGGTAGCTAAATCCTCTGGGTTCTGTGACCAAACCTGGCAACAGTCTCCCAGATCTGAGCCATGGGAAGGCTGTTTTCTCAAGCAGCTCTGCAAAGAGTTGGTGTGATGCAAACTTCCAGTTCTGATTACACCAGCTCAGCCTTTTGTGGGATGCAGAGATTATTTTCTAGGAGGTCTGCACTGACTTTTCAGAAAGGCCAACAGTCAATTATTTTTTTCCTTGCAACCAAATGAATAGAGCTTAATGGCTTCAACAAATTTCCTTCTAAAAGCTGAAAAGTACTGACACTGAAATTGAATTGTTCAGCTGGCTAACAAGCATCCTCACTATTGATAACAGCAAAGAACCACAGAATGTTAGGGGCTGGAAGGCACCTTGAAAGTTCATCCAGCCCAACCTCCCTGTAGAGCAGGATCACCTAAAGCAGATCACACAGGAATACATCCAGGCAGCTCTTGAATACGTCCGGAGAGGGAGACTCTACAAACCCCCTGGGCAGCCTGTTCCAGTGTTCTGTCACCCTGATAGGGAAAAAAAAATCATCCTTATGTTTCCATGGAACTTCCTGTACCTCTACTTCCACCAACTGCCTCTTGTCCTGTTATTGCATATCACAGAGCAGAGCCTGGCTTCATTCTCTTGGCATTCTCCTTTTATGTATTTATAAGCATTGATGAGTTCACCTCTCAATCTCCTCTCCAAGCTAAAGAGCCCCAACTCACTCAGGCTCTCCTCATAAGAGAGATATTCCATTCCTTTCATCATTTGTGTGGCTCTAGGCATGGTTGCCTTCCATGTGGCTTCATCATATCATAGAATGGTTTGTGTTGGAAGAGACTTCCACAGGTCATCTACTCCAACCCCTTTGCAGCATGCAGGGATATCCTCCACTAGATAAGGTTGCTCAGAGCTTTGTGTAGCCTGACCCTGAATATATCCAGGGACAGGGCCTCACCTACCTCCCTGGGCAACCAGAGAGGGTTCCAGTGTTCCATCACTCTCATGGTGAAGAATTTGTTCCTAATATCCAATCTTAATCTCCTCTTCTCTGAATTAAAAACATTTCCCGTTGTCCTATCATTTCAATGAAAACAAAAGAGGATGCAGAGTCTACAAGTATTACTCCAAGTGTGCTTGCTCTTAAGATTTTATAAAGCATTCAAGCATTCCCTGGAAGATTAAAGCATTTTGACCTTGACTGATTCTCTCTTGCTACTGCAAAACATACTCCAGTTTGATCACTAATTTCATAATGCAAATTGTTAAGCGGCACTGAAGTTGTTTTCTAATTTGTGCAATGTTTTTTTAGTGTGCTGGCAAAAGAAGATAACTTAAGAGGGTATCTCTGAAAATGCCATCCCTCTAACCAGCTGCCATAAAATGCAGAAGGCAGGGAGCAATTGGCCCTTCTTCTTATGCAGCCTAATTATTGTGTTCACAACTGATATCACACTCAGTAGCACAAAAGGAGAAGCAGATCAGTTGAGATGAATTGTGAGCTTGTTTCTCTCTTATTGGGCCTCTAAAATCTTAAAGTGTTTAAAAATATATCAGACCAAAAGACAAAGCAAATCTTTTTATTTTGCCATAAATAATATGTTAAGCTTGAAGGTACAGGGGAACTCAAAATGCATATAATAATAATATAAAATAACAATATGTCATACTTTGTATGACTTCTGCTGAGGTTGAAGATACTCAACACCTCTAGGATCATCAGGCAGCACTACAGGCTGGGGACAGAGTGCCTGGAGAGCAGCCAGGCACAGAGGGACCTGGGAGTGCTGGTAGATAGTAGTTGAACATGAGCCAGCTGTGTGCCCAGGTGGGCAGCAGAGCCAATGGCATCGTGGCCTGGATCAGGAACAGTGTGGCCAGCAGGACAAGGGAGGTTACTCTTCCCCTGTACTTGGCACTGGTCAGGCCACACCTTGAGTACTGTGTCCAGTTCTGGTCCACTCAATTCAAGAGAGATATTGAGGTACTGGAAGGTGCCCAGAGAAGGGCAACAAAGCTGGTGAGGGGCCTGGAGCACAGCCCTGTGAGGACAGGCTGAGGGAGCTGGTGTTGTTTAGCCTGGAGATGCGGAGGCTCAGGAGTGACCTCATTGCTGTCTACAACTACCTAAAGGGAGGCTGTAGCCAGGTGGGGTTGGACTCTTCTCCCAGGCAACCAGCAATAGAACAAGAGGACACAGTCTCAAGTTGTGCCAGGGGAGGTATAGGCTGCATATTAGGAAGAAGTTCTTCACAGAGAGAGTGATTGGCATTGGAATAGGCTGCCCAGTGAGTCAGCACCCCTGGAGTTGTTCAAGCAAAGCCTGGATGGGGCACTTAGTGCCATTGGATAGGACGGGGTGCTAGGTTGGACTAGACGAGCTTGGAGGTCTCTTGCAACATGGCTTCTCTTCTCTTCTCTTCTCTTCTCTTCTCTTCTCTTCTCTAGTCTTCTCGAGTCTTCTCGAGTCTTCTCTTCTCTTCTCGAGTCTTCTCTTCTCTATACCTGACTGAAATATTGGTCATTCATCATTATGCTTCATGCCCTCTAACAGGAAAAAAAAGAACTCAAGCAGTTCTACAGTACTGGAATTGGAAAAGCAGTAAGTAGCCTAGAGTAACCTCAGCCACAAAAGATGAAAAGTCTAGAATTCTGGCATGGATGCTTGGTGTAGCCTTGGATATTTCACTTCCTTTTGCTTCCTCCTGTTCACATTTTCACGATTTCAGGAAAAGAGCATTCAGCTCACTCTCCCTCCATGGTATGTTAACGCTTAACCAATGAGCTATGAAGCAAAATATTTTTGTGGAAGTGTGCATTTTGTTCTGCCAGTGAAGAACCTCTCCTCTCGTGATACCTCAACTCTTTAGCCTTCTTACAACCGATTTTCAGAGGGAAAAAGACATGAGATTGCGGGAGATTCAGTCACACCATCCTGCAAGTTAAGTACTCAAGGGCGTGCTTAGCACTTGGAAGAAAGATCGTTTGGAAATCCCCCAGGCACAGGTCAATGAGCCATGTTAAATTACAGAAACTGAATTAGTTCAAAGACTCTATTAGGTTCTGCCTGCATGACTGAGCTGTTTTAAAACAGGAGGAGTGGAGTGGTTAGATGGCTAAATATAATCTCTGGCTTTGAAAAACTGCTGATATTTAACTCTTCCCCTGTATATTTCTCTTTTCCTTCCCTATTTTCTCTCCACTATCACTTTGCTGTTTCCTTTCAGCCTACGAGGACCTGCCCTTGCTCTGAGAAGGAGCAAGAGTGAGTCAGCAAGCAGTGGTTTCTATGTCTGTAACAAGTCAGGAGGGAGAGGTGAAAGGAACTCCTATTGTTGTACTCTTCAGTCCACTGAAATGTTCACAATCCTGTAATTTTATTAAGCAAATTGGAAGTTTCAAAAGTCAGGCAGGTTACTGGAAGGACCCCATGGGGGCAAAAAAGAGGAAAAAAGTTGGCATCCTGTCTGTATTTCCATTTTTTCCCCTGCAACCAACCAGTTTTCTTTATAGGCATTCCTTCAAATCTCACTTCAATACCATGCATAAATATTCCAGTAAAATTCTTAGTCTTTCAGCAGTTCCCTCTCATGATACCATATTACTGATGGGGTTTGGCAGTGACAAATGACAAAGTGTGCCTGTCTCTGAAGCCATTCTCATTTGCATTCTTTCCAGCTCCTTATCTGTCCCATTGGAATTAAAAAAAAAAAAAATTAAAATATATAATTTATGAGAATAATATTTAAGTAACATAAACTGTAGCAGTGTTAGCATAGATTGAATTTGGTACAAAGTACTTCCTGATTCCTCTGGACTGACACATATCTGGTTTAGACATAGCTGGAAGTGGTTTTGATTAAAACCATTTCTTTCTCTGAAGAAAAGCATTTTTAATGCAAACATTGTTGCCCCCCCAAAAAAAAATATGAAAGCAACTGGCAAAGCTTTTCTTTAGTTTCCTGGCGTGATTTAGTGTTTTAAGGCAGATGTAAAAATGATACTATTTTGTATGAAAACAAATTGGAATAGTGATTTAATGGAACTCTTAAGCATGTTTCAGCCAAACTTCAGCAGACCCCATGAAATTTCTGAATGGTTTGCTTGACTTAAAAGATTGAGGACTGATTTTACTATTGATATACCCACACGACAGGCAAGGCAGCAAGCAACCATCCTTAACTTAGAATCATAGAATGGTTTAGGTTGGAAGGGACCTCAAAGATCATCCACTTCCAACCTTCCACCTTAGGCAGGGACACCTCCCACTAGAACAGGTCGATCAAGGCCTCGTCCAACCTGGCCTTGAACACCTCCAGGGAGGGAGCAGCTGCAACCTCCCTGGGCAACCTGTTCCAGTGTCTCATCACTCTCACTGGAAAGAACTTCCTCCTAACATCCAGTTTCAATCTCCCCTCTGTCAGTTTAAACCCATTACTCCTCGGCCTGTCATTACAAGACCATGCCAATAGTCCCTCCCCAGCCCTCCTGTAGCCCCCTTCAGATACTGGAAGGCTACTATAAGGTCTCCTCAAAGCCTTGAACAGCCCCAACTCTTATAGCCTGTCCTCATAGCAGAGGTGCTGCAGCCCTCTGATCATCTTCTTGGCCCTCCTCCGGACTCTCTCCAGCAGTTCCATGTCCTCCTTGTGTTGAGGGCTCCAGAACTGCACACAGTACTCCTGGTGTAGTCTGATGAGAGCAGAGTAAAGGAGCAGAATCCCCTCCCTCACCCTGCTGCCCTCGGTTGCTGTCTGGGCTGCACTCACACTGCAGGATCATGTTGAGCTTTTTGTAAACCCAGACCCCCAGGTCCTTTTCCTCAGGGCTGCTCTCAGTCATTCCCCACCCAGCCTGGATTTGTATTTGGGATTCTGCCAACCCAGTTGCAGGAGCTTACACTTGGCCTTGTTGAATTTCATGACGTTGTCCTGGGCCCACCTCTGCAGCCTGTGCAGCTCCCTCTGGATGGATCCCTGCCCTCTAGGAAGTTGACTGTGCCACACAGCTTGGTGCCAGCTGCAAACTTGCTGAGGGTGCACTGATTCCTCTGCCCATGTCACTGACAAAGATGATGAACAGCACAGAAAAAGGTATCAAAAGCCTTTTGTTTTCTGTTGTAAACATAATCACATGCAAAATACTGACAGTGGTATTTTTTTTCAAGCAGAAATTGTGCATTCATTGGACATCTTGCATAAGTAAATTATTTCTTTATCTTTTTCTGGAGAAGAGAAGGCTTCTAGGAGACCTTTTAGCAACCTTACAGCATCTGAAGGGGGCCTACAGGAAGGCTGAGGAGGGACTGTTCACAGGGTCTTGTAATGACAGGAATGGGTTCAAAGGGGCAGAGGGGAGATTTAAACGGGATTGTAGGAGAAAGTTCTTCACAGTGAGGGTGGTGAGACACTGGCACAGGTTGCCCAGGGAGGCTGTGGCTGCTCCCTCCCTGGAGGTGTTCAAGGCCAGACTGGATGAGGTCTTGAGCAACCTGATATAGTGGGAGGTGTCCCCCTCTATGGTGGGGGGGTCTCTTCCAACCTAAACCATTCTATGATATTTCACCCTAATATATTTCTAGATAGAACCTATCTGCTTAGTTGTTGTTCTTAAATTCTTTTCAGGTTCTTCTATTCACCCTTTCTGTTGTGTTGATGCCTTCCTAGTGTATATGTGATCAGGCCTATGCTTGTATTTGTGGACAGAATCCAATCTAAGTAGGACACTCATCAAATAAAATTTAGAAGTACACGATGGTCTTTGGGCAGAACCTTATGAATAAGTCTTGGGAGCAGCACAGCAAGGAGTTTAGAATTAATATATGTAGATGTGTTCTTTAAGATAAGGTTTATGGAAATTATAGATATTTTAGCTAAAACCAATGAATAGAATCACAGAATTGTCAGGGTTGGAAGGGACCCCAAGGATCATCTAGTTCCAACCTCCCTGCCATGAGCAGGGACACCTCACACTAGATCAGGATCCTGGAGGAGCTATGCCTGCAGTAATTAAGAGGATAGTGGGACATGGGCCTTTACTAATGAAAATCAAGAGAGAAGACATTCTTTTAGAGGTGTTTTTGTGAGGAAAATTGCACAGCACTGAGCAACAGCATTGGAGACGAGGAAAGGAGAAAATAAAAGGGAAGGATTTGGTAATATGGAGAAGAAGCATCACAAGACAGCTGTGAAATGTAAGTGGTCATGGAGGAAGCTCTATACAGAGCAGGAGGAGAGTCAGAAGAACACGGTCAATGGTTGAATTTCTGTGATTGTGTTAGCTATAGAAAAGAAAGTTTAAAGCAACAGTTAGTGAAATATGGGAAAGGAGAAAGTGTCATTACTAGTAGTAGGTGAGCTATATCAAAAGACCTCAGATGCCACTGTTGAAGCTGATGTGAATGATACTCTAAGTTGGAAATCACTGTCAGTGAGAATGGATGGTGTAAAAAGGACAAAAGTGAAGAAGACTTATAGGCTGACAAAGGATACATAAGTGGTAACTGTCAAGGACAGATCAGGGACACAGAAAGCCAGATGTTAACAGTAAGTGATGAGGAAATAATTAAGAAAGAAACTGCTGAATACAGTGAGTTACTTTTCTCTAGGGAAGGTCATTTTAGACAGAGAATTTTAGCCTGATGTGATTGTCTAGATCCAAAAACCCTCACATTTCTTCACTAAGAGTAGGAAATGCTGTAGAAAGATTATTCTTAGTGCCCTTTCAGCAGGTGAAAGAATAAAACCAAAAATCTAAAAGTTTTCTGTGTTTCATGGCAAGCATCTATCTGTCCTGGCTTGACTTAGAACAGAACATTCTCTTTGGTGATTTTAATTTTAAGTTCAGTGTTTTGTACACAACTGCACTGTCTGAAGCTAGCAGCATGTTTTAGCAGACAGTGACTGCTTCTGGTACGGGTAACACTTGATGTTTCTAATTAATACCAAGGATTGGTTGGCTCTCCAGCAGATCACCTCCCAGCCTGTATTGGAGCAGTTTATTCTTCCTTCCTGGGTGCAGGACTCTGCACTTATCTTGCTGCTAAGCAAGCTGGTGAGCTGACCTCATGTCATAACACTTGCTTCTGGAATCCACTGAGCAAGGAGCAGAAGATCTTTGTGAGCAAAATGCACATCCCAGGAAGCTCTGCAAGCACAGATTTGACAGACGCCTGACTGCTCAGCAAAGAGGGGAAGGGCTGGTGCAAAAGGTAGCATTAATTCTTTCAGGCTTCATTGCACCAAGCCAAGCAAACAAAAGATGCTTAGGAATCACCTAGCACCAGAAACCTTAAAGGGCTTGAACTGAGAGCTGTAAGAAGATGATTCCATGAGGGATAATGGAATTCTCTGTATTAATGCAGAGGATTTCACTGGCAAAGATGTTTCCCCCCATAGCTGGGAAGAGGGGAGAGTGGGCTGCAAGAATAGAAGGGTGCAAAGCTGAGAGGCATGATGGATATTTGACTCCTGAAGCAGAGCATCACCCAAGCTGTGGGTGGAGGGAGGTGGCTGTGGCTAAAATTTGTGTGCTACATGGCGGGTCAGAGTAAAAGGCTACACCTGCAGGAAGGAGTGAACAGTTCAGGTGATCCAAAACTGACTATCGAGGTATTCTATGGCATATACTTCTTATTTGGTACAAAACTGAAGGATCATGAGGGCTGAGCTCTCTTCTCCTCTTCTTCAATGGCCAGAATCCAAGGAGAATCCTGTTTGTTTTGCCTTTGAATCATGACTCATGAGTTCCTGAATCCAGCTCCAGAATGTAACTTCTGATTCTGGTTCTTGTCCGCCACTGAGTCAAATCTGAGACTTCTGCCAATGCATCAGTGGTGATGGTGACTAACTGTGTTTGCAGATATTAGTATATATTTTATTCTATTAGTATTATTTTCCCTTTTTTCCCCAATTCATAAGTCTCTTATGTCCTTTTTTTAAATTCCTCTTTGGGAATTGATAGAGAGGGGTTAATAAAGAGTGTCTGTCACTCATTTAGTGCCCAGCCCTAACCCTTGACACTATTATTTATGCAGAAGAACAGCCCCAGATAGAGTCAAGACACAATCGAGGAAGAATATTTGATTTAAAATGTCTTTGAAAGGATGTAACTTAAGGGCTATGGAAATGCATTATGCAGTGGAATACACACAAGAAAACGAAAACAATAAATCATCCTATTGACAGTAAGCTATATTAAATTGTTGAAAATTCTTCTAGAGGAAATACAGAAGCCTCCTCCCTTGAGGCTTTTAAAATTAGGCTGAACAAACCAGTAGAAACTGTTGTGTGAGATATTATCTTGCAATGTTACTAGGATAACCTAATTGATCTCTTCCAGCTATAATTTTTTACAATTCAAAATCCAAGGGTTGGGTGTTTTGCTGCCTCAGCTCACTGTGGGAATTCAGAGACTGTGTGTTCAAAAGAGTGGTCAGCAGGAAAAGAGGAGAAGAGTTAATGGAAGCAGGGAAAAAAGCACCTCCCACTAGAGAGGTAACTGGCAGTGCTAACAAATATCTCAGCAAGTCTGATTTCCCATGAGACCGTCTCTGCTAGCTAGACCCAAGCAGCCAAAGCTGAATGGAAGGCAATAATAATTAGATTCTGATGAGTAAAGGACTCACGAGAGAACCAACTTTTCAGAAGGAGTTAATGAACCCAAATCTTCCAAAATATTTAAAAGGACATTTTACTATGGAATAGCCTTTGAAGTGGTTGGATTTTTCTTTACTAGCCTATGGATGTAAGGAAAGGGAGAGAAGACATGGAGGCAGAGAAGGTGTCTTGCACTTTAACTCACATCTCACAGCTGGGGCCTGTTAGTATGTATACATTTCCAGTACAGTAAGATCCAGGATGACCCATAGCTACTGCTCAAAATCGGTATCAAACCATTTAATTTTCTGCTTCAGTTCCTTTCCTGTTCTCCTCTCCAGCCTGAGTGCTATGACCATTCAACATCTTCCCCTCTACCATTCTTTCTCTTCATCTGCTTGCGCTCTCAAGACTGAAGTCCACCAGTGTGTTATCCATCTTCTTGAACTTATCTGAACTTGGGGCAAGTGCTAATAGCTCAGTAAGTGTTTTATGACCCTCTCACCACGAACAAAAGTTGCATCACCGGTGTGAATGTACTCACTGCTCAAAATCTCTGAACACTGAACACCACTAATGTCCGTTCTGCTGATGTGGTGTCTCTTTATTTCTGGACTGAGTCACCATATTAACCATTAGAGAAACCCCCAGAACTCATTTCAGGAGAGGAAAAGTGTAGGTCCCTATTAAGTTATCTTCCAGAGACTGCATTTGTTCTAGAAAAGTGCTCATCACAGGATGTTAGGGGTCATAAAGTCCAACCCCCCTGCCACAGCAGGACCATACAATCTAGATCAGATCACAGAGGAACACATCCAGACAGTCCTTAAAAGTCTCCAAAGGAGACTCCACAACCTTTCTGGGGAGTCTGTTCCAGTGCTCTGTGACCCTTACAGTAAGGAAGTTCCCCCTTGTGGAACCTCCTGTGCTGCAAATTACATCCATTGTGCTTTGTCCTATCCCAGGGAGCAAGTGAGAAGAACCTGTCTCCCCATCCCTGACCCCCATCCCTCAGATATTTATAAACATTTATTGAATCCCCTCTCAGTCTTCTCTTCCCCAGACTAAAAGGAAATCACAGAATCATAGAATGATTTAGATTAGAAGGGACCACAAAGATCATCCAGTTCCAACCCCCTGTCATAGGCAGGGACACCTCCCACTAGAACAGTTTGTCCAAGGCCTCATCCAACCTGGCCTTGAACACCTCCAGGGAGGGAGCAGCCACAACCTCCCTGAGAAACCTGTTCCAGTGTCTCACCACCCTCACTGCAAAGAACTTCCTCCTAACATCCCATTTAAATTTCCCCTCTTCCAGTTTAAACCCATTACCCCTTGTCCTGTCACAACAAGACCCTGTCAATAGTCCCTCCCCAGCCCTCCTGTAGTCCCCCTTCAGATACTGGAAGGCTACCATAAGGTCTCCTCGAAGCCTTCTCTTCTCCAGGCTGAAAAGCCCCAACTCTCTCAGCCTGTCCTCAGAGCTGCTCCAGCCCTCCCCTAGTCTCACTCCAACAGTTCCACAGCCTTGTGTTGGGGGCTCCAGAACTACACACGGCATTTAGGAAAGCAAATTTTCAGCCCGTGTAGTTTTGTTCTTTACTTGTTCAAATTACCAACCTTTCATTTAATAAGCACAGAACCAAGTTGCTTTTTATTCAGGCATACTCTGCAACCTGACCTCTGTCATACTTCAGCTATTGAACACAAGCTCGGCTCCAGGTCCTGCCTGTTCTTCCACAGGTATGGATGCCATCCTAATCAGAGTTACGCCAGTAACACACCATGACACTGTTGTACAACTACTGTTGCTGCCAGCAGCAACAAGTGACTGATCCTTCCACTGCATAATTTGATGCAGATTTCCAGCTGTCACTGGAACTCATGTGCTAAGCCAATCCTTGCGCTGATCAGTCCAGATGGTTTTCTTCATCGCACGTTTCTTTATTTTGGAGTTGAATCTTGTACTGAAGCTTCTGTGCTGTACAGAATCCAGAAATGGGACTTTAAAAAAAAAAAAAAAAGCCTATTTCACTTGCAAGTTATTACATTTACACACAAATAGTGAAGCAACAAAATGTCAGGCGTCATTCGCACCTGCGGGATAAAATACTGTTTATGGCCTCATACAACAGCCTACTAAAAGCCACATAATTTATTGTGTGTTTACTACACTGTAAAGGCCATATTTGTACTTCATATGTCATAATTCTCATTGCTTTGGCTCCCGGGGCTGTGAAGGGATTTATTGTGTCATCTCAAGCATAATTTCCTCTGAAGAATGAAGAGTTTGGGGCTCTAGATTTACCAGGTACATGCCTCTTGTGTGGAGCTGCTACACAAACTGAAATTTCACATTAGGATCGATAGGATACCACAACAGGCTGATATTTCTATATGGTGAGAGTGATATGAATGCCTTTTATTGCACTTTTGCCATAGAGGCTGCTATGGGTTGGATTGGATTTCCCCTATAATNCCTGTACTTTAAAGGGAGTCACAGAATCACAGAACCTTAGGGGCTGGAAGGAACCAACCTCTAAGAGATCATAGATTCCAACTCCTCTGCCAAGGCAGTATCACCCAGGGTAGTTCACACAGGAATGCATCCAGGCAGGTTTTGANTTTATTGCACTTTTGCCATAGAGGCTGCTATGGGTTGGATTGGATTTCCCCTATAATTTTATGTAGATCTGCCCCAGCGGGCAGATCCACCACAACTCAGGATTTGGAAGGTCAGAGAGTGAAATTGAATTTTACAGAAAAAGTAAATGTGACAGTAGACACAAAAAGCAATAAACTATAATATTATAGAGTATGATATATATATATATATAAACATACATATNAAGAGACTCTACAACCCTCCTGGGCAGCCTGTTTCAGTGCTCTGTCACCCTCACTGTAAAGAAGTTTCTCCTCATGTTAATTTTGAGCCTCTAGTTTGTATCCATTGCTCCTTGTCTTATTGCTGCTGAGCACCTCTTTTAGGTGGTCCACTTGACACCCACCCCTCAGATATTCATATGCATTGATCAGATCCCCTCTCATTCTTCTCTTCTTCAGACTAAATAGCTTCAGGACTTTCAGTCTCTCTCCATAGGGGAGATGCTCAAGTACCCCAATCATCCTCGTGGCTCTCCATTGAACTCTCTTCAGCAGGTTCCTATCTCTAGTGAACTGGGGAGCCCAAAACTTGACATAATACACCAGGTGTGGTCTTAATAGGGCAGAGTAGAGGGTGAGAAGAACCTCCCTAGACCTGCTGGAGAACATTTTCTTGATGCAGCCCAGGATGCCATTAGTCTCCTAGTCACCAAGGGCACATTGCTGGCCCATGCAGAACTTCCTGTCCACTGGAATACCAAGGTCTTTCTCCATGGAGCTGCCCTCCAACAAGGCAATCCCTAACCTTTTGTGCTGGTTTGAACTAATTGGAGGATTTGAATGAGAAATTAGACTATAGGCTGAAAAAGGAAAACAAAATTTTATTCTACTTCACTCATTTGTTTACTGAAATGGTATAAAGTTAGAATCCAAACAAAGATAAGACAGACCACTTTGTGCTGTGCTGGCTGCTGCATCTCTCTCCTTGACTTCTTAGCTGGGTGTGAATAATCTGAATAAATTCCCTAATTTCTTTCCTGCTGCTAATCCCCCTGGTCAATCTACCTTCACTTATCTGGCAGGTAAGACAGATAGTGAGATAAGATTGGGAAGTGGGGAGAGGTGGTAGGGTGGTCGGAAACCCCTCTTAGGGATATGACCTCTGGAAGAGTTGTGGTGTTTTTGTATTACCTGTAAATATCTGGTATATATTGTAAATATCTGCTTGTATATGGTGCAAAGCTGTAAATATAAAGCTTCATTTCCTTAACTTCCAGCCAACTGAGTTCTAGCCTGGGTTATTTCAAAGTGTGAGGGGGCAGAGAACTGCCAAACCACCACACCTGCACTGGGTACCTGCTGCTATTCTCCCCCAGGTGCAGGACACTTACTGAACTTCATGAAGTTTGCCTTTACCCAGCTCTCCAGCCTGTCCACATCTCCTTAGATAGCAGCACAAGTCAAAATAAAGCAGCCACCAAGGTGAGAAATGGCAAGAAACAGCACAGCCTGTATCCCAGAAGCAAAGCCAAGTGCAGAGGCAGCAGCGAGCCAGACACAGATACAAGCTATGCTGTAAGATCCAAAGTGTTCAATGCTCCAATGGAATGAGATTAATTTATCTGCTGCTGTCATTTCGTGGCCTATCCCTGGCATTATTTACCTTTTCCATTTTACAATCAGTGTTTAAAGCTAGGAACTAGCTCAAACTGCCACAGAGGTGTAAAACTGAGGCATGAAGCAGATCTCAGAGCAGCTAGGTCCAGACCAACAGAATTACAGAAAGCAATGCACAGGAAAGCTTCATTCAACAGTGCTAATTTAGCTCCTTTTTTTCATGGTTGTGCAGAACAGCTCAAAAGAACAATTTGTGCTCCTATTGGTTTCATCTGGTTGGATGTTCATGTTTACCCACAGGGACTTTAGAATTGTCTCTTGTGAGATCTTTACATTCATATTGAATACTACTCTTTTTTTTTTTCTTTCTTTTTTTTTTAGTGGAAGAATGTTATTTCAAGGCTCCTGACAAGGTGCCTCACAAATGAAAATAGGGCTTGAAAGTATCCTTGAGGAGACTTAGCTCTTTCATTGGACCTGTGCCTGCAGCAGGACATAAACAAAAGCTTGAAATGAGAGAACTCTTTAAGATGATTCTGATAGTGAAGATTATTTTTTTACATATAATTTATATTACAGCAGGGTATGGTGTTCCAATATCTAGGAGTTGCTAGAGGGTAGGGATGCCATCCAGAGAGACCTGGACAGGTTGGAGAGGTGTGCTGAAGCCAATTTCATGAAATTCAACAAGGCCAAGTGTAAGGTCACCTAGGTCAGTGCAATCCCAAGCACAAATACAGGCTGGGTGGTGAGTGGCTGGAGAGCAGCTCTGAGGAAAAGGACCTGGGGGTCTGGGTGGATGAGAAGCTCAACATGAGCCAACAGTGTGCACACATGGCCCAGACAGCAACTGTGTGCTGGGCTGCAGCAAGAGAAGCGTGGCCAGCAGGGCAAGGGAGGGGATCCTCTCCCTTTACTCTGCGCTCCTCAGACCCCACAGTTCTGGAGCCCCCAGCACAAGATGGACATGGAACTGTTGTAGAGAGTGCAGAGGAGGGCCATGAACATGATCGGAAGGCTGCAGCACCTCTGCAATGAGGACAGGCTGAAGAAGCTGGGACTTTCCAGCCTGGATAAGAGAAGACTTATAGTAGCCTTCCATATCTGAAGGGGGCCTACAGGAAGGCTGGGGAGGGACTATTCACAAAGTCTTGTAGTGACAGGACGAGTAGGAATGGGTTCATATTGGCAGAGGGGAGATTTAAATGGGGTGTTAGGAGGAAGTTTTTCACAGTGAGAGTGGCAAGACACTGGAACAAGTTGCCCAAGGAGATTGTGTCCGTTCCCTTCCTGAAGGTGATCAAGGGCAGGTTGGATGAAGTCTTGAGCATCCTGATTTAGTGGGAGGTGTCCCTGCCTATGGCAGGGGGTTGGAACTGGATGATCTTTGAGGTCTCTTCCAACCTAAACCATTCTGTGATTCTATGATTCTATCTGAAGGGGGCCTAAATAAAAAGCTGGAGAGGGACTCTTTAGGCCATCAGGTAGTGACAGGACTAGGGGGAATGGAGCAAAGCTGGAGGTGAGGAGATTCAGATTGGATGTGAGGAGGAAGTTCAGCATGAGAGTGGTGAGGCCCTGGAATGGGTTGCCCAGGGGGATGGTTGGGGCCACTTCCCTGGAGGTGTTTAAGGCCAGGCTGGCAGAGGCTGTGGGCAGCCTGATCTAGGGTAGGGTGTTCCTGGGCATGGCAGGAGGGTAGGAACTAGATGACCCTTGTGGTCCCTTCCAACCCTGACTGATTCTATCATTCTATGTTTCTATGATTATATGATTCTACAACTTTAAGATTCTACGATTCTACGATTCATGCCACTGACAAAGATGGCATATAAAATTTAAGGATGAAATTCAATTGAAAAAGGGGTGAATAAATGAAAATCTTGCCTGGTCTCCAGTTGTGTGTTTCCTGTGTATACAATATTAGTAGTTACCTGTCTTTAGGTAACTGACTACCACTTCTGAGTGTGTAGCCTAAGAAAATCTTCTAGATTCTCCCCAGCCCTGTCACCAGCAATGAAAGGAAAACGTCTCCAAAGAATTACTTGCTCTGTTAATTTTTAACATCTTTAACATTTCCTGTCCTTTGGCGATACTGTTTGTGTTTTGAGGGTGACAAGTTAGGTCAGACACCAAACCAAAGGCCGCCGGGATGAGACTCAAGCTGAGACTGAGACACCTGGTACTCATTTCTGCACGATTGCAGAGACTAGAGTGAAAGACTCAGCAGTCATCTTCACGGGCTAAAAGGATTCTTTGCAGCCATGGTGCATTCACAACAGCATAGGGGAGAGAGTCATTACGCAACTGTTCTTCGACGAAGGGGACCCACAGGAATGATTGAAACATTCCTTAAAATTCCCACTTCCTCATGTACACAAACAAATGAATATATTTTTTTTCTTCAAACTCGTAGGGTATTTTTTTTTCCTGCCTGGTTTTGGTATTTCCTAAACAGTTCCTTATACCATTTGCTTTGAACAGTTCCTTATACCAGTTGCTTTGAACTGCTGCCAAAGTAAGGGTTGTAGCCACTCGCAGGGCTTAGCCGTATGCAATTCCTTTCAAGAAGTTGTACAATTCAGTGGCCTTTATCTCAAATAGCTGCAATGTCAAAAACAGGTAATATCAAGAGTGAGGGATTTGGGGGTTGGATATTTGCTCCCCATTTACAAGAGGCAGCGGGAAGGAAGGCACAAATCAAACGCCAGCAAACTTCACTCTTGACATGCCTGCAGAGTGCCACATGATGAGACCAGCGAATTAGGGCTACTGGAATTTTCAATTTCATCATACTTAAAATGTTCCACTTTTGCCTCTACGAGGCAGCTGGGAGAAGAGTTTACAGGTGGCAACAAGCTTATAAATGCAGAGCGTATTAGAAATATCACAATTAATTCAATAAATGTTTTTGGTTTTTTTTTTATGAAGTGTTTTCTGAAGTAACGGCAAAATTAAGTGGTCCCCAGAAGAGCAGTAGAGGCAGCGGTGTCATTTATGACAGAAAGGAGAATGTAAATCTTGTAGCAGTTTACAGATGTTTTTTATTAAACAGCACTAATCCAAAAGCTCTGACAAGATGAGGCCACCCCAGTGCTCTTCCATGGCAAAGCCCCTAGGGCTTCTACACTTTGCAACGAGTAGGAAATCCTTATTAATCCCTTCAGCATTTGTGGTAATGATACTAATCATGATGAACTCTTCCAGTATTAACTCAGATGTTACATGTAATTCCAGAAGAACCCCACTGAAATTTCAACAAAGCAAACCTCGTCTAATTGGAGTAGGAGTCATAAAAATAACTCAGTGTTTCAATTTTGCTAACAAACAAACAAACAAAGAACAACAGAAAAAAAAAACCTGATCATAAGCTGATCATACCTCCTTTTTAATGCCTAGCCACATTAGAGGAATTTCTTTGCCTATGGAATAGCATTTATTATATTATATAGGTGGTAAAATGTGGGTTCGATGGATGGATCACTCAGTGGGTAAAGAACTGGCTCGATGGCTGCACCCAAAGAGTGGCTGTTAATGGGTCCATGTCCTCATGGAGGCCAGCAGCAAGTGAAGTCTCTCAAGAATCAGTACTGGGACCAATCTTAGAATCATAAAATGATTTAGCTTGGAAGACACCTCAAAGATCATCCAGTTCCAAACTCCCCACCATAGGCAGGGACACATCCCACTAGAACAGGTCACTCAAGGACTCATCCAAACAGAAGCAAGGAGATATAATACCTATTTATAGAATACAATCGTAGAATCATCAAGATAAATGTAGCCAGCAGGGCAAGGGAGATGATTCTCCCCCTCTACACCACTCTGGTGAAACCCCATCTGGAGCACTGTGTTCAGTTCTGCAGCCCCTGTTACAGGAAAGATCTGGATGTGCTGGACTGTGTCCAGAGAAGGGCACAATGATGATTAGAGGGCTGGAGCACGTCTGCTATGAGGACAGACTGAGAGAGTAGTGGTTGTTCCCTTTGGAGAACAGAAGGCTCCAAGGAGACCTTGTTGTGACCTTCCAATATCTGAAAGGGACCTACAAGAAAGCTGCCAAGAGACTTTTTAGGGTGTCAGGTAGTGATAGGAATAGAGGGAATGGATCCACAGTAGTGACAGGAATAGAGGGAATGGATCCACACTAGAGGAGGGGAGATTTATTTTAGATGTTAGGAAAAAGTTCTTCTCCATGAGGGTGGTGAGACACTGGTATAAGTTGTCCAGGGAAGTGGTAGAGGCCCCATTCCTGGATGTTATTAAGGCCGGGGTGGATGTGGCTCTGAGCAACCTGATGTAGTGTGAGGTGTCCCTGCCCATGGCAGGGGAGTTGCAACTAGGTGATCCTTGGGGTCCCTTCCAAACCTGACCATTCTGTGATTTGTGATAGTCACATCTATGTGGACCATGTTTTGCAATTCAGCATCTGGTAATAGATTTAAAGAATGTGTCTAAGCAGATAATCACCACCTCAAACTTGATATTTTATATACCGGACTTTGTCTCTACATACCATGCTTATTGCACAAGTAATATATCTAATGAGTCCTCGAAAACAATTCCCCCAAAGCTTCTTCTCATATAGAGCATTTCAAGTCTGGTTTTGAGGAGAGCACTGCAGAACCTTAGGGACAACTTCCATATTCTGTTGTGTCCTTTTTTTTTGCACAATGTGTTAAAGAAACATTTCCATGTACTCCTTACACACAAGCATTGCATGTCTCCAGTGTACTCATAACAAAGAGTTCAAAAGTTCAATTCAGATTCTTAAAATTAAACACACAGCAGAACCAAATGCTAGCAAATTCAGCAGTAATTATATGTATAGTATAATAGTATTCATTTAGTTCATAATATATGCAGTATATTAGTAATTCTGCCATAGTTGTTCACACCAGAGCACCCCCTATTAGTAAGATGTTCAGTCTATAGCCCACTTGGTTAGCATTTGCGCTCACAGTGGCAAGAGGTGGGACAAATGGTGTGCCTCAGGGGTCAGTGCTGGGACCAGTGCTGTTTAATATCTTTGACAACAACGTGGACAGATGAATCAGTGCACCCTCAGCAAGTTTGCAGATGGCACCAAGCTGTGTGGCACAGTCAACTTGCTAGAGGGCAGGGATGGCATCCAGCGGGACCTGGACAGGCTGGAGAGGTGGGTCGGGGCCAACCTCATGAAATTCAACAAGGCCAAGTGTAAGGTCCTGCATCTGGGTTGGTGCAATCCCAATCACAAATGCAGGCTGGATGGGGAATGGCTGAGAGCAGCCCTGAGAAGAAGGACCTGGGGGTCTGAGGTGATGAAAAGCTCAACATGAGGCTGCAGTGTGAGTGCAGCCCAGAAAGCAACTGTGTGCTGGGCGGCAGCAAGAGCAGCTGTGGGCAGCAGGACAAGGGCTGGAATTCTGCCCCTTGACTCTGCTCTCAGCAAACGCTACCTGGATTCCTCTGTGCAGTTGTGGAGCCCCCAGCACAAGAAGGACATGGAACTGTTGGAGTGAGTCCAGAGGACACCCTACCCCAGATGAGGCTGCCCACAGTCTCATCCAGCCTCAACTCAAACACCTCCAGGGATGTGGCCCCAACCATGCCACTGGGCAACCCATTCCAGGCTTTCACCACTCTCATGGTGAAGAACTTCTTCCTCACATCCAGTCTGAATCTCCCCACCTCCAGCTTTGCTCCATTCTCTCTAGCCCTATCACTACCTGCTAGCCTAAAAAGTCCCTCCCCAGCTTTTTTTTTGTAGGCCCCCTTCAGATATTGGAAGGCCACAATAATCTCATCTCAGAGCATCCTCTTCTCCAGTCCAGTCTATACCTCTACTCTACAAGAGTTCACCTTAATCCATTGCAGTGCAGTAATTTTAAAGGTAGGAAAGCATTGGCTGCTGATGCTTCAGATCTCGTGTGTAAAACAAAAGCTTTCAAGGATTTGGATGCTTTTAGAAAAAGAGACTTTCATTACATTTCTGATTTATTTAGGAAGGATTTTTCAATTTATTTTTTTTTTTCAGTTGAGCAGTCTGGTACAGAGGTGCAGACAGGTAAAAATTAGGGCTGTCAATGCCGTATAATCACTGATATTGTATGATACACATGCGGCCCAGACAGCCAACCATGTCCTGGCCTGCATTAAGAGCAGCTTGGCCAGCAGGACAAGGGAGGGGATTCTCCCCCCTTTACTCTGCTCTCAGCAGACCCCACCTGGAGTATTGTGTGCAGTTCTGGAGCCCCCAGCACAATAAGTACATGGAACTGCTGGAGAGAGTCCAGAGGACAGCTATGAAGATGCTCAGAGAGCGGGAGCAGCTCTGCTATGAGGACAGGCTGAGAGAGTTGGGGCTTTTCAGCCTGGAGAAGAGAAGGCTTTGAGAAGATCTTATAATAGCCTTCCAGTATCTGAAGGGGGCCTACAGGAGGGCAGAGGAGGGACTATAGACAAGGTCTTGTAATGACAGGATGAGGAGCAATGGGTTTAAATTGGCAGAGGGGACACTTAAATGGGATGTTAGGAGGAAGTTCTTCACAGTGAGGGTGGTGAGGCTCTGGAATGGGTTGCCCAGGGAGGTTGTGGCTGCTCCCTTCCTGGAGGTGTTCAAGGCCAGGTTGGATGAGGCCTTGAGTGACTTATCTAGTGGGATGTGTCCCTGCCTATGGCACAGGGGGGTTGGAACTGGATGATCTTTGAGGTCTCTTCCAACCTAAACCATTCTATGATACTTCAGGATGGCATCTAAGCACTTGGTTTAGTTTTCAGGTACCCACTACTCAGTAAGTACGTGCTGATTTACAAAACTGCCAATCTCCCACAATTCCTTCTAGCTTCTCATAGTTAATGCCAGTGGTAGCGATGCAATGTGAGTCACTTCACAATCATTAGATGAAAAGCTCTTCGGAGCCCTACTTCTCATTTGCACTAAGAGCCTTTACATTGCCATGGAAGTAGGAGGCAGATTTAATGTGGGTGTAAATGAAATTTTTACTTGCCTGCAAATGTCTTCTTCATTATCAGTGTCTGGGATAAATGAGAAATATTTGTGCACTGTACCTCTTTTTATTATTGCACAGTGTCCTTTGTATAATTGCATTATTCCCATTGAGTAACCTTACTCATTCAATTTCTTGATCACAGAAAATAAAAAAAAAAAAAGCCTGTGATAATCATGTGTGTTGGTTTCAACTAATTGGAGAATTTGAGTGAGAAACTAAACTATTGGCTGAGAGAGGAAAACACAGGATGTTACTTCACCCAGAACTCTATTGAGAAAAAAAAAAAAAAAAAAAAAAAATTTGTTTTTAAAAGTAAAAC
>VWZI01010723.1:652282-666490 GCA_013396835.1 Psilopogon haemacephalus
GAAGGAAGGAAGGAAGGAAGGAAGGAAGGAAGGAAGGAAGAAAGAAAGAAAGAAAGAAAGAAAGAAAGAAAGAAAGAAAAAAAGAAAGAAAGAAAGAAAGAAAGAAAGAAGAAAAGAAAGAGAAAGGAAGGAAAGAAAGAGAAAGGAAGGAAAGAAAGAGAAAGAAAGAAAAGAAAGAAAAAGAAAGAAGGAAAGAAAGAAGGAAAGAGGGAAAGAAAGAAGGAAGGAAAGAAAGAAAGAGAAAGAGAGAGAGAAAGAGAGAAAGAGAGAAAGAGAGAAAGAAAGAAAGAAAAAGAGAGAGAGAAAGAAAGAAGTAAAGAAAGAAGGAAAGAGGGAAAGAAAGAAGGAAAGAGGGAAAGAAAGAAAGAAAGATAGAAAAGAAAGAAAGAAAGGAAGAAAAAAAGAAGGAAAAAAGAAAACCCAAACCACTCAGAACAAACAACCCCAAGAAAAAAACAACCACAAACCAACATTTTAGTAATCTTTAAACTGGACCAAATAAAGTCAAACGCATTATTTAAATCAAAAGAGAAAATCATCAATTTCAAGGAAAATAAACAACAAACAAACAAACAACCTTCAAACTAATCTTCAAATTAAATAGTGTTTTTTTACAGATGTAACTTTCAGCAAGGCAATTTCTCCTCAATTGAAAAAGAAAAATTTAATGAAATTTCCATAATTCATCCCTTCCTATAAGCACTGCTTAATAGTGGCTGCTGTATAGGCCATGACCTTCAGCCAACAAGGTGCCAGAGGGACCTGGACAGGCTGGAGAGGTGTGCCCAGGCCAACCTCATGAAATTCAACAAGGCCAAGTGTAAGGTCCTACACCTGGGTGAGTGCAATCCCAAGCACAAATACAGGCTGGGTGGTGAGTGGCTGAGAGCAGCCCTGAGGAAAAGGACCTGGGGGTCTGGGCTGATGCAAAGCTGAAGATGAGGCAGCAGTGTGAGTGCAGCCCAGAGAGCAACTGTGTGCTGGGCTGCAGCAAGAGCAGCTGTGGGCAGCAGGGCAAGGGAGGGGATTCTGCCCCTTTGCTCTCCTCACACCCCACCGGGAGTACTGTGTGCAGTTCTGGAGCCCCCAACACAAGATGGACATGAAACTGATGGAGCCAGTCCAGAGGAGGACCCTGAACATTATCAGAGGGCTGGAGCAGCTCTGCTATGAGGACAGGCTGAGATAGTTGGGACTTTTCAGCCTGGAGAAGAGAAAGCTTCGAGGAGACCTTATAGTAGCCTTCCAGTATCTGAAGGGGCTACAAGAGGGCTGGGCAGGGACTATTGACAAGATCTTGTAATGACAGGATGAAGGGTAATGGGTTTAAACTGGCAGANAAACTGATGGAGCCAGTCCAGAGGAGGACCCTGAACATTATCAGAGGGCTGGAGCAGCTCTGCTATGAGGACAGGCTGAGATAGTTGGGACTTTTCAGCCTGGAGAAGAGAAAGCTTCGAGGAGACCTTATAGTAGCCTTCCAGTATCTGAAGGGGCTACAAGAGGGCTGGGCAGGGACTATTGACAAGATCTTGTAATGACAGGATGAAGGGTAATGGGTTTAAACTGGCAGAGGGGAGATTTAAATGGGATGTTAGGAGGAAGTTCTCCGCAGTGAGGGTGGTGAGATACTGGAATGGGTTGCCCAGGGAGGTTGTGGCTGTTCCCTTCCTGGAGGTGTTCAATGCCAGGCTGGATGAGGCCTTGAGTGACCTGTTCTAGTGGGAGGTGTCCCTGCCTATGGCACAAGGGGGTTGGAACTGGCTGATCTTTGAGGTCCCTTCCAACCTAAACTATTCTATGATACTATAATTCTATGAAATTTGTCATCTGCTTCTCCTATCCATCCTCAGGATTTGGGTGAGACTCTAAAGATGGATGCACCTAAGCCACATTGTGCTTTGGAGCACTCATACATCAATAGCACAGAGATATCAATGCCACCTGGCAAGCACTGAGCAGGCAGGACAGACTAAAACATGTGGGATCTAGTGTGAGGTGTCTCTGCCCATGGTAGTGGGGTTAGAACTAGATGATCCTTGAGGTTCGTTCCAGCTCTGGTAATTCTGTGACTCTATGATTCTATAATTCCATGATTGTATTTTCAGGATAACTTCTACATGTCCTGGATTAAGAGTAAATAGAATGGGATTCAAGATGCCCACAAAGCAAATGTGTAGTTCTAGGTCTTTAGAGAATGGATGACTTTAGGACACTTTCAGGATCACAGAATCCCAATAAGTGAATCATTTGATAGCAAAGAAGCTTGAAACAGTCCCACCAGTATTAATAAAGACACAGAATGAGAGGCCAGAAGACATATACCAATCATAGACTACAGAGAGAGCTGCCTTTGGAGAGAGGAAGGGAGCAAAGATCACAGGAGCCTCCCAGCAGGGATTTATTGAGTAAATATCCCACTTTCCTCAAGGGAAAAAAAAAACCCAAAACCCAACAAAAACCTAATGTTAAAGGTCTCTAATTTTAGTAACATCCAAAGGCTAGAAGTGTCAATATCAGCTAACGACTCAGAAACATTGACATGGATACGTGAGTGTTACCTTTCAAGGAGGATCAGAGCAATTAGTGCAGTGTCCACATCAAATTCAGAACAGTGGAAAATCAAAGATGCCTCTGGACTTCTGGCAATTTTAAAACTGTATTAAACATCTCTTCTCTGTGACCTTCTCTCAAAAGGGATACTACAGCCTTTGAGGTCTTTGAGATTCTGGGTGTCAATCATAGAACATAGATTTGTATGACCTGCAGAGTTACCTCTTTGAAGAAAAACAGCACTTCTCTTCCCACCTATCTGCCTGTGCTGTAGCACTTAGCATAAACTGATAAACTAAATGCCACAAAGCTCATGCAAAATAGGGACACACTATCTCTTGTCTGTGTCCCCATAATAGGAATTTTTGCTGCACTCAGAAGTGTGGAAAGGGCAGTCTCTAGATTGCTGTCTATTTATTTCCCTGGTTTACCTGTTCTTCCAAAAGCAGTACAGAGTTCAAGGCAGGCTAACATCTAATATTTACCTTGGCTTTGCAGGGAGTCTTTGCAGCCCACCTGGAGACAAGATTTGCTGGTGGAATTTGCAGTAGTAGGTTAATAGACAATAATATTAAAGGAATTTTCCATCCCAAATGATTCTATGAATCTATGATTCTGTCATTCTAATTTCCAGGCTGTTGTTAACACAGTGCTACTGGTAAAATGAGAAGTTATGTTGCTATGAGGACAGGTGACAAGAGCAAGGGTTCTTCAGCTGGGAGAAGAGAAGGCTTCCAAGGGACCCTGAAATGGCCTTCCAGTATCTGAAAGAGGCCTACAGGAAGGCTGGGGAAGAACTATTTACAAGGTCTTGTAATGACAGGATGAGGAGTAATGGGTTTAAACTGGCAGAGCAGAGATTTAAATGGGATGTTATGAGGAAGTTCTTTACAGTGAGGTTGGTAAGATACTGAAACAGTTTGCTCAGGGATGTTGTGGCTGCTCCCTCCCAAGGAGGTGTCCAAGGCCAGGTTGGATGAAGCCTTGAGTGACCTGTTCTAGTGGGAGGTGTCCCTGCCTATGGTGGGGGGTTGGAACTGGATGATCTTTGAGGACCCTTCTACCCTAAACCATTCTATGATTCTATAGTACCTCTTCACACTGCCTTGTTAAAGGTTGATGAGGTGACATATTGAATTGGCAGGCTTTCGTAGTGCCAGCAAATCACAGCCTTACCTGGAAGCACACCTGAAATACTGTGTCCAGTTTTGGACTCTCCAGTTCAAGAGACACAGGGACCTGCTAGAAAGAGTCCAGCAGAGAGCCATGAGGATCACTGGGGGACTTGAGCATCTCCCCTACAAAGAGAGACTGAGAGCCTTGGGGGTGTTTAGTCTGGAGAAGAGAAGACTGAGAGGAGATCTTATCCATGTGTACAAATTCCTAAGGGGTGGATGTCAAGCAGAGGGAACCAATCTCTATTTGGTGGTCAGCAGCAATAAGCCAAGGAGCAATGAATACAAACTGGAACACAGAAGGTTTAATTTCAATGTGAGGAGAAATTTCTTTACAGTGAGGGTGACAGAGCACTGAAACAGGCTGCCCAGGGAGGTTGTGGAGTCTCCTTCTCTGGAGATATTCAAAACCTGCCTGAATGCATTCTGGTGCAGACTACCCTGGGTGATCCTGCCTTGGCAGTGGGGTTGGACTCAATGATCTCTGGAGGTCTTTCCCAAGAGTTCTGTGATTCTGTGGTTTTTAACCTCAGCAGGTTTCACACACAGGGACAGCCAAGGCAATTCTCTGCAGCAGCCGTCTTTGCAGTGTACAGGAAGTTATGAAAACCACCTTAAGCACTTCTCTCTCTCTCTGCACCTTACGGAGGACTATGGTTTGAATGGAAACATACACATCAGCAAACCACGCTTTCTAATTCATAAAGCTTCTGATGCACATTTAGATTTTGGCACCTAAGCTGCTTTTTCACCGTGGAAATTAACTCATGATTAAAACTGATTCTTTAGAAATCCAGGTGTTCTTAAGGACCGTACTCACAAGGAGAAGGAAGCAAAAATATTGTCATCTGGATCTCGTGAAATATTCACCATCTTCTGATGTTATAAACTCTATTCTGGCTAATAGGAACTGATGAAGCATGTACATGAACGCCCATGCTTGCAAGATGAATATGACTGCTAACGAGCTGTTAGACTTTTATGGCATTTTCTAAACCAATCTACTGCAATAAATTAGCATTTCCAGAATGTATAAAAGTAATGTGACATGGAGAAAATGGGCATTTCCTCTCAAGATACCGGCCTGATTCAACGCCATAGTGGGGTTATTCTCTGTGCCTGTGACTGCAATGTGGTAAGCAGGTGTAATGTCATCAGAAAATTAAATCTTGATGTTCTCCTTCAAAATCAGCCTGATTGTGCACTTTGATGGATTTGCAGCTAAGTGCTCGGTACATTGCTGAATCATGCCCAGACTGGGCTTTCAGTTTGAGTAAAATATGAGCAACTGTTATTAATTCTCTCCTGTCCCATGTAATTTACTACTTGGGAATTTTTTCAGACACAGGATTTTTTTTTTTTTTTCTGATATAGCAACAAAGCCTGCCCAGCAATCAAGCCATTTTTATAGTGCACACCAGTGCTCCTGCATTTGGCCTCACTCTCACAGGTGAACAAAGACAGAGCTGTAATACAGAAATGTAAGAACAAAGTGTTCACTAATAGCATGCAAAGACCAGAAGAACTGAAGAAGGGGACAGTGACACAAGTAGCAGCAGATGTGTCCCGGTATGGATGTGACAAACATCCTAGAATTGGTCCAATCCCTGGGCTCTCTCCTCACCCTACCGTCCAAGGTCCAGTAGGGGTTGAGGGGCAGGGGCACCCCATGTGGCCCCAGGAGCCAGGGAGACCTCGGGCAGCACGTATGCGTGGAGCTTTTTGAATCAATTGGTCAGATAGAGAATGCTGAATACCTATTGGACAGTTTCATGTGCCCCCGTAGGGTATTTAGGTGCTCTTCTTCTGCTCTTCCTCGCTCTCCTCCTTGTCCACCGTCGTCTCCTGCCATGGCTGTGAAGAGCCCAGCCACGTGCACAGCAGCAGGCAGCAGGCAGCGAAGCATAGCAGCTCTCCAGAGAAGTGGCAAGGCTGATCCCCTTCCCTGTCTCTCTCTCTCTACTTCCTATCCGGGCTAAGTCGGTTTTTCCCTTCTTCCCCCCCCCTTGGGTTTTCCCCCTCGCGCCTCACGGGCATTTTATAGGCGTGGTCGGGATCTTTTTTGTATGTAACCTCTCTGTTTCCTAAGTTCTGATTGTTAAACTGTTGCACCTGGCATTTGAGCAACACCTGTGTTTGTTTCTGCCGACCGGAACCCAAAAGAACCTCGGGGGGGCACTAGGACCCCCTCATTCCACGGGATATTGAATCTAATTAAGCGTTATCCCGTCACAAGATGAATAAACAAATGACATCTATATTAGGTACAACAATTTCACCTTGCAAATGTTGAAAGACATACCCTGCAGTTTTTAACTAAGTGGTTCAAGGAAAGTAAAATACTCTTCCTTTTTCTCTCTCCCTCTCTTCCTCTTTATGCCATTGGAATGGGCTGCCCAGGGAGGTGGTGGAGTTGCCATCCCTGGAGGTGTTCAAGAGAAGCCTGGATGGAGCACTTAGTGCCATTGGCTAGAGCTGGGTGATAGGCTGGACTGGATGATCTTGGAGGTCTCTTCCAATCTGGCTTATTCTACTTCTATTCTACTTCTATTCTATTCTATTCTATTCTATTCTATTCTATTCTATTCTATTCTATTCTATTCTATTCTATTCTATTCTATTCCGTTCTGTTCTGTTCTGTTCTGTTCTATTCTATTCTATCCTATCCTATTCTGTTCTAATCTAATTTCTCTTTTTCCCAGGCTTGTGAATCCTACATAGGACATCCTTACTACATCTAGTAGTCCAAATCAGCAGCTGCCAGTTTTTTTTTTCGGTTCACAGAATCACAGAATTAACCAGGTTGACAAAGACCTTTGAGATTATCAAGTCCAACCTATTACCCAACAGTTTAAACACAGCCTCATACCAGCTACTGTGAAGAAAATTAACTCTGTCCAAGCCAAAACCATCAGAGTCAGGCTGATAATTTCATGTGTTGATGGATCAGAGATTGGACAGATGAATGCATTTTGTTGTGGCTTTCTTTTTCCACCAAAAAAAAACAAAAAACAAAAAATCTTTTACCCTTTATTCCTATCAGGCATCTCATATCAGTTCGTTAAATGATCCTGCTTTCTTCACAAAATTATGAGTTCACAGTGTACTTCTAAATTAAGGAAGCATTTTCAGCTTGTCTCACTTTAACAAATGCTGAATTCAGACTGGAAGTGAGGAGGAAGTTCTTCTGCATGAGAGTGCTGAGAGCCTGGAATGGGTTGCCCAGGGGCCACTTCCCTGGAGATGTTTAAGGCCAGGCTGGATGAGGCTGTGGGCATGGCTGAGGGTCCCTGGGCATGGCAGGGGGGTAGGAACTAGATGATCCTTGTGGTCTCTTCCAACCCTGACTGATTCTATGATTCTAAGCCTCTGAATTGTTCAGAGACTCTAGCTACTGTTATCTGTGTAATGGATCCCCAGCATGGCTGTTGGAACTGACTTTAAAGGGGAAAAAAATGATGGTTGGTGCAGTAGTGCTTATCAGAGCTGAAAACGTGGAAGTCAGGAAATAACTTTAAGGGATTGTTTGTTTCACCCCCCTAAAAATATTTCCAAGAGCAGGCAATGGAGATGGAAGTTGCTCTGCCTTTTAACACACATTTTAATATCATGCACTCAACTTTATCTGTATATTTCTACCCACTTATTTTAAATTCCACAACGAAGAGGTAAGATTATTTTTTTATTGCTGGAGAAAGACACTTCATAAATTAAAGAAAATGTTAATAAAACTTTACATATTCTTCCATAAAGGTAGCTTGCTATAGGAGGGCATATGTATTCCCCACTGTACATGTAGCTGATTTCATAGAATGGTTTAGGTTAGAACGGACCTCAAAGATCATCCAGTTCCAACCTCCACCATAGGCAGGGAAGTGTCCCAGTAGAACAGGTCACAAAACACCTCATCCAACCTGGCTTTGAAAACCTCCAGGGAGGGAGCAGCCACAACCTCCCTAAGCAACCTGTGCCAGTGTCTCACCACACTCACTGGAAAGAACTTCCTCCTAACATCCCATTTAATTCTCCCCTTTGCCAGCTTAAACCCATTACCCCTAGTCCTGTCATCACAAGACCTTGTGAACAGTCCCTCCTCAGCCGTCCCTTAAGCCCATTTCAGACACTGGAAGGTTACTATAATGTCTCCTTGAAGCCTTCTCTTCTCCAGACTGAAAGCCTCCAACTCTCTCAGCCTGTCCTCATAGCAGAGCTGCTCCAGCCCTCTGATCATCTTCGTGGCCCTCCTCTGGACTCACTCCAATAGTTCCACATCCTTATTGTGTTTGGGGCCTCAGAACTGCACAGAGTATTTTGCTGAGCTCTGTACCTCCTTAGTGCTCTTTGTAGAACTATGCCTTCATTACATATGGAAATCTTCATTAAATGGAGCCACCACTTTATTATCAACCAGAATTAAAAGATATTTTGGGCTGCTATGGCTACATTTTCCCTGATGTGTTAGCAACTGTCAGTTTGTGATATTAATCCAGTATCTGTTCACTTCACTCCAGTTCCCTGATCTAATGCTTTGTTTCAATAGAAACAAATTGAAACCTTAGAGAAGAGGATACTTGAGCCGAAAAATTGTGAAGCTGTGGCCTCTGAAATCTACAGCTCCAAGGGACAGCCTAGAACCAACAGTAAAGCTTATGTGGCGCAGTCGACTTGCTAGAGGGCAGGGATGCCATCCAGAGCGACCTGCACAGGCTGGAGAGGTGGGCCCAGCCTAACCTCATGAAATTCAACAAGGCCAAGTGTAAGGTCCTGCACCTGGGTCGCTGCAATCCCAAGCACAATTCCAGGCTGGGTGGCAAATGGCTGGAGAACATCCCTGAGGAAAAAGACCTGGGGGTCTGGGTGGATGAGAAGCTCAGCATGAGCCAACAGTGTGCACATGCGGCTCAGACAGCAACTGTGTGCTGGGCTGCAGCAAGAGAAGCATTGCCAGCAGGGCAAGGGAGGTGATTCTCCCCCTTTACTCTGCTCTCCTCAGACCCCACCTGGAGTACTGTGTGCAGTTCTGGAGCCCCCAGCACAAGAAGGACATGGAACTACTGGAGAGAGTCCAGAGGAAGGCCACGAAAATAGTCAGAGGGCTGGAGCACCTCTGCTATGAGGACAGGCTGAGAGAGTTGGGGCTTTTCAGCCTGGAGAAGAGAAGGCTTCGAGGACACCTTATAGTAACCTTCCAGTATCTGAAAGGGGCCTACAGGAAGGCTGGGGAGGGACTATTCACAAGGTCTTGTAATGATAGGATGAGGGGGAATGGGTTCAAATTGGTGGAGGGGAAATTTGAACGGGATGTTAGGAGGAAGTTCTTTCCAGTGAGGTTGGTGAGGCACTGGAACAGGTTGCCCAGGGAGGTTGTGGCTGCTCCCTCCCTGGATGTGTTCAAGGCCAGGCTGGATGAGGCCTTGGGTGACCTGTTCTAGTGGGAGGTGTCCCTGCCTATGGCACAGGGGGGTTGGAACTGGATGATCTTTGAGGTTTCTTCCAGCCTTAACCATTCTATGATTCTATTCTATGTCGGTAGCTGGGAACTGAAGGCCACCTAAGGACAGGGGCAACGAAGCCCAAACAAAAATTGAAACCATTTTGGTAGGAGGTAGAAAATTGTTCAAGATATGAAGGCGTAGGCAAAGACATCACAATACAGAAGAAACCCCAGATCAAGCAGATACAGTGAAGCAAATTAATTATGTTATATATAATAATACTAATTATATATAATTACATATAACTATATATATAATTATATACAATAATAATAAATTTAAAATGTAGATGAGAAGAATAAAACCACTGATGACTGAGGGAAGTTTGTGGGTGGCACTGCTGCTGATGAGTAGGAAGGAGAGCAGGACAGGATGTTGAGTGATGAAAGGTGTGGTGACAAAGATGTGAACAATACAGGGAGGGTTTCTGAGCCTGGATTTTGAGGAAATGTTTGGGAGCTAGGAATGGGATGCATTGTCACAACGCAGGAACATTGCTCAAAAAGGAGGAGCACGAGATATAAAATCTCTAGTGTGGGCACTCATAATTAACAACCTGCTCTTGCTTATTATCATCATGAAAATGTGCTGCAAGGAAAATTAGACAGCAGACTTCTTTTTTCCTCCTCTGTGCTCTCTCCCAGCTGTGCTTCTTTTCTCACAAGCATCTCAGAACCCATTCATGCAATGAGGCTTATGGAGCCTGATATTCACTGTATAATGAAGTGAAGATATCAGTACTGACAAACACAATGCAGTTCAGCAGTATTCTCACTCAGCTTCTACCTACTACTCACGTCTTTCTCTTGCATCTCTCCTATCTGCTATGTCAGTTTATTAAAACAACTTCACGGAATCATAGAATAATTGTCAGGGCTGGAAGGGACCACAGGATCATACAGGTCCAACCCTCCTGCCATGGGCAGGGACACCTCACACTAGAGTTGCACAGAGCAACATCCAGCCTGGCCTTATAAATATCGAGGGACAGGACTTCCACCATCTCCCTGGATAACCTGTTCCAGTGTCTCATCACCCTTACAACAAAGAATTTAATAATGTCTAACCTAAATCTCGTCTCCTCTAGCCTGGATATGTTCCCCCTTATCCTATCACTTTCCAACACCCTAAAACGTCCCTCAACAGCTTTCTTGTAGGTCCCCTTCAGATATTGAAAGGCCACAATAAGTTGTCCTCAAAGCCTTCTCTTTTCCAGGCTGAACAACCCCAGCTCTCTCAGCCTATCCTTACAAGAGTACACCTACAAAGGTAAAAGAGTCCAATATGGAAAAGGAGCATTTTGACCCAAAAGCCACTACAGGCAAACAAATAACTCAGTGCATAACAGGCAGCAAGGCAAAAAGTGTCTTTGTACCTTTAGTTCTATATGCTGGACACTCAGTGGAAGCCAAAGTTTGCTGTGAAGGAAAAGTAGTCAGGTACAGAATCATAAAATCATAGAACATCAGGAGCTGGAAGGGACCTCAAAAGATCATCTGGTCCAGCCCCACTTCCAGAGCAGGAGCACCTAGAGGAGATCACACAGGAACACATCCAGATGATTCTTGAATATCTCCAGAGAGGGAGACTCCACAACATCCCTGGGCAGCCTCTTCCAGTGTTCTGTCATCCTCATAGTGAAAAAAATTCTTCCTCATGTTCACATGTTCCTATGCCTCAACTTCCACCCATTGCCCCTTGTCCTGAGCATCACCAAGAAGAGGTTGGCTCCACCTTCCTGGCACTCATCCCTTACATATTTATAAACATGAATGAGGTCACCCCTTAGTCTCCTCTTCTCCAAGCTGTCAATGTACAGATATCTACAGGGTGATCAGAGAGCTTACAGAAACCCAAAGTGTCATCCATTTTACTGGGTCTGCTGGCCAAAGAGACGTTGTCTAAGAAATAGCCTCTTCACAGAATCACAGAATTTCTTAGAGTGGAAAAGACCTTCAAGATCATTGAGTCCAATCATTAGTTTCACACTAAGTCCTTGACTAAACCAAATCCCTCAGCACAACATCTAATCACTAATAATTGCGATGGTAGGAAAGCACCACCAGGATGCTCCAGTCCAGCCTTCATTCCAGCATTCTTAATCACTAGACCAGAGCCTCAAGCACCACATCTACTCTTTTTTAAAACACTTCCAGGGATGGTGACTCCACCACCTCCCTGGGCAGCCCCTTCCAGTGCCTGACCACCCACTCAGTAAAGAACTTTAGAACAATCTAAACCTTGCAACTTGAGGCCATTTCCTCTTGTACTATCATTAGTAATTTGGGAGAAGAGACCAGCACCAGCCTCACTACAACCTCCTTTTAGGTAGTTGTAGAGGGCAATAAGGTCCCCTCTCATTCTCCTCTTCTCCAGACTAAACAACCCCAGCTCCCTCAGCCATTCCTCATAGGTCATGTTTTCCAGACCTGGGCGCCCTTCTCAGCATCTGCTCCAGCACTTCAATGTCCCTCCTAAACTGTGGTGACTGGACACAGTACTCAAGGTGCAGTCTCACGAGTGCTGAGTACAGGGCCATGATCACCTTCCTACTCCTGCTGGTCACACCATTTCTGATCCAGGCCAGAATGCTGTTGGCCTTCTTGGCCACCTGGGCACACTGCTGGCTCATGCTCAGCCGACTGTCCACCAACACCCCCAGGTCTAAATCTTGCTGATTTAAATGTTCAGGTTTGTTGTAATTAGTGATAATCTATGATGCTAGTACTGCATGGTCTAATCTATATTAAGAAGGTTTCTATTTTCTCTGAGTCTGTTCTATAAGGTCATATTCTTCTCTTCTTCAAACCCAAACCTACTATTAAGCCAGCACATATAATTTTACACGTATGTGTAGCACTCCTGAATTCAATACAAGTATATATGGCTCAGTTCTAGAATTAGTGTCAAATATATGCTAATTGATACAAGTTGGGGCATCCATTTTCCAGTTTGTTTTTTTTTTACTTTTGGCCTTCTTTCCCCTTCAGACCCACAGCCTGAGAGATAGCCTCTAACCCAAGAGTGAACATTATGAACCATGCAACGCAACCACTGTGATACTTATGCAAATAATAAAGGTATGAGGTGCCAGAAAGAAGTATGAGGAGACAAGAAAGAGATAAGAGAACAACGCAGGCTCACACTGTTTCAGTTTATTCTCAGCCTATATACCAAAAATACATTTTTTTCCCCCTGCTTTTGAAATTTCTCTCAAGGTGAATATATATTAGTGAACGAGAAAGCAATTCATACTATTAAATATTAATAAACAATAGCGGGGTACAAGATCACGAAAACGAGCTTTATTCTGGTTCTCTAAGAAACAACTGTGGAAATAGGACAGGGTAAATCCATCACTTGTTTCCATGCAGGCAGCTTGCCAGCCAGCATATCCGTGACTAAAACTTATCTTTTTCAGTTAGCATATTAGTGTAATGCTTTGCCAGAGAGGGATTAAAAAAATTTCATCTATTTTTGATTTATTTAGGTAGAGGTCATATTCAGTGCATCTCTCTCCCTCTAGTGATAACTGCCTCTGTCTAATACAGACACTTTATTTTTCTTATCTTCCATTGCTAGGATAAATATCAGAGTGTCCACTGGCTCAAACTGGCCATGTGAACTCTCATCCTCTGTATATTTTAATTAATTTTGCTGCTGGTAAAATGTGCTTTAATCCTTCTCTTTCCCCAGCCAGCAGTTCCTTGTTTTTTTGGTTTTTTTTTCTCTATTTATATTGGTGTCTCTCCAGTGATTCTCTTTTCATAGGGAACAAACAAAAATTCCTAGATTCCTCCAATAGATGATACAATAGTTTTTTGCAGGCATTATTGGCATCTACTCAGCCACGGGCAACTCCTTCTTCTACAATACCCCACTTATCTCTTTCAAAATCGTAGATGGCAGAAAAACACATGAGCTGTTATTTGTTATTTTTCTTCCTCAGCGTTTGGAAGGCACTCACACGCTGCAGTGCTAAGAACAGCTTAAGTACCTAGGCATAGAGATGATCCTATCAACCTCTTCAAGAATTCAAGCCTCTCCCCCACTGGTGAATAATAACACCAGTTAAGTAAAGGACATGAAAATCAGATTTATTCCTTCCTCTATGTTCACGATTAACCTAGCAGGATTTTTTTTCCCCCTAAAACCATTAGTTGTATCCCTTTGCCTGCCAGCCACATCTCTAAGGCAGTTACTTATTGATGTGTAAGCCTAAATCCTAAATACACCTTCTATCCGTGGCCTCTGTGACCCTCCACATAGCCTTCAGGCTGATGCCACACGTTAAGAAACTCTGGATATAAACAGGGGAAATAAATAAGTCCCTCTATCCTTTATCCCCTGTACAGTCCTGGTTTTTCTCTCTGGTGAAAGGTTACTGCTGCACCTCAAAACTGCATGCCTCATCCATCTCAGAAGGATTCCTATTTCTTTAAGGAGGTTCTATAAAACAACTAGGTGACCTTGTTTGCAAATTTTTGCTTTTGTTTTGTTGCTTTGGAGCTTTTTAAATGAAATGTTTATGCATGGGGTTGGGGGTTTTGGGTGGTTGGATTTGGGGCTTGGGGGGATTTTGGTGTTTTGAGGGTTTGGGTTGGTTTTGGTTTTTGGATTGGTTGGATGGCTTGGGTTGGGTTTTTTGTTGTTGTTCTTGATTTGTTGCTTTATAACTACCAGATGGTTGCAACCAAGTGGGGTTTGGCCTATTCTCCCAGACAACCAGCAACAGAAGTTGTGCTAGTGGAGGTATAGGCTGGATATTAGAAAGAAATTATTCACAGAGAGAGTGATTGACATTGGAATGGGCTTCCCAGGGAGGTGGTGGAGTCACCATCCCTGAAAGGTGTTCAAGAAAGGACTGGATGGAGCACTTAGTGCCATGGTTTAGTTGATTGGGTAGGGCTGGGTGATCTTGGAGGTCTCTTCCAACCTGACCTATTCTTCTCTTCTCTTCTCTTCTCTTCTCTTCTCTTCTCTTC
>VWZI01010725.1:2186-13502 GCA_013396835.1 Psilopogon haemacephalus
AAAATTGTGTGGATTTGCCTAAACCTCCATTATGGAATTATTTAAACCTTGGAGGTCTGTTTAAGCTCATTAGGTAACACATTCAGGGCAGATAAAAGATAATGTTTTCATAAATGTGCTTAATGAGTTAAGTAAAAGATGCTCTCTCTGTTCAGTTTTACCTAGAGCACTTTAGCACGTGAAAATGCGCCAGGATTTGTTTACACTACACACCAAAAATGAGTTCTTTAATGCCTGGTTCTTCATGTCCTTATATTGCTTCCTTTTTAGCCTGGGAAATTAAATGAACATTTAGTTTTGTGAAGGAAACCATTGCGGGAGTCTAAAGCGATGTGTTCTTCTGTATAAAAACAAACAAACAAAAAAAAACCCCAACCCAATCAGCAGAGGAGGACATTCCTCTGTTGCAGGCACATAAAAGAGCACAAACAGCCAAATGTAAAATAAGAAGCTTGGAGAAAAGGAGCCTGAGAGGTGACTTTGTCAGTAGTTATCAGTATGTGAGGGTGAATGCTCCTCGACTCTGCCCTGCTGAGGCCACATCTGGAATATTGTGTCCAGTTTGGGCACCACTCCAGTTTAAGAGGGACATAGAACTGCATGAGAGAGTCCAGTGCAGAGCCACAAAGATGATTTAGGAAGATGAAAATCTTCCTTGTGAGAAGAGCCTGGGTGGAGAGGCTGCCACAGCAGAAGGTTCTGCTGCCATTCAGCCAGACTGGGACGGGCTGGAGGGGTGGGCAGGGAGAAATGAGATGGAATTCAACAAGGGCAAGTGTAGAGTCTGGCACCTGGGAAAGAACAACCCCAGGGAGCAGGATAGGTTGGGGACTGAGCTGTTGGAAGGCAGCAAACTGGAAAAGGATTTGGGGGTCCTGGTGGATGGGAGATTGACCATGAGCCAGCAATGTGCTCTGGTGGCCAGCAGGGACAATGCCATTCTGGGGTATATTAGAAGGGCTGTGGTAAATAGATTGAGAGAGGTTCTCTTGCACCCCTCCCCTGCCCTGCTGAAGCCACATCTGGAGTACTGTGTCCAGCTCTGGGCCCCCCAGCTCAAGAGTGATATAAAACTGCTGGAGAAAGTCCAGCACAGAGACACAAAGATGATTTTGGAAGCTGAAAGTCTTCCTTATGAGAAGAGTCTGAGGGAGCTGGGGCTGTGCTGCTTGGAGAAGTGGAGACTGAGAAGTGACCTCAGCAATGGTTCTCAATATGGGCAGGGAGAGTGGCAGGAGGCTGGAGCCAGGCTCTGCTGGGTGATGCCCAGAGACAGGACAAGGGGCACTGGGTGGAAGCAGAGGCAAAGGAAGTTCCATGGAAACATGAGGAGGAATTTTTCCCCCTCACGAGGGTGACATAACCCTGGAACAGGCTGCCCAGGCTGGATTGTGGATTCTCCCTCTCTGGAGATATTCCAGACCTGCCTGGATGTGTTCCTGTGTGATCCGGTCTAGGAGATGCTGCTGTGGCAGCCGGGATGGACTGGATGAGCTTTGGAGGTCCCTTCCAGCCCCTGACATTCTGTGATTCTGTGATCCTGATCAGAACAAAACATTTTAAATGCTTACCTGAGACATTTAAACAGACACACACAAAAGTAAACTATAAGAACAATTGTATATAGTTGTCCAGCTTTGCTATGCAGAACCTTAAGGCCATTTATAAGTACCCTCAAAAGAAGCTCATTCATACTTTCAGAGAAAGAGAGTCAGAACCAAGAGGAATTCCAGAGACAGAAAGATGGAAATCATAGAATCATAGAGTCATGGAATCATAGAATCATCTATAGCCTCCTCTTCTGCAGGCTGCACACCCCCAGCTCCCTCAGCCTCTCCTCTTGGGGCTGTGCTCCAGGCCCCTCCCCAGCCTTGCTGCCCTTCTCTGGACACCTTCCAGCACCTCAACATCTCTCTTGAAGGGTGCAGAACTGGACACAGCATTCAAGGTATGGCCTGATCAGTGCTGAGTCCAGGGGCAGAATAACCTCCCTTGTCCTGCTGGCCACACTGCTCCTGCTCCAGGCCATTAGGATCATAGAATTGAATCACAGAATGGTTTAGGTTGGAAGAGACCTTAAAGATCATCCAGTTCCAACCCCCCTGTGCCATAGGCAGGGACACCTCCCACTAGATCAGGACGCTCAAGACCTCATCCAGCCTGGCCTTGAACACCTCCAGGCAGGGAGCAGCCACAACCTCCTTGGCCAACCTGTGCCAGTGTCTCACCACCCTCACTGTGAAGAACTTCCTCCTAACATCCTGTTCAAATCTCCCCTCTGCCAGTTTGAACCCATTCCCCCTCGTCCTGTCATTACAAGACCTTGTAGCAACACCTCAATCTTGAAATGCACTGGTAGCAAGATGTTACCAAGATGAATTTCTTCTCATGTAAAACTCAAGGTTTCATATTTAGTTAACCACCTTGAATATCCCTGAAACATACCTAGAATTGTTTCCTGATGGTGCCTGTTTCTCCCTGGTGACTCAGAGGTGATCTTGGGCGAGCATCTTACATGTGACAGCAGTTGTTGGATGTCAGCTGCCAGCTGAGGAGAGCTGCCACCCTTGCCATGAAGGTGACACCTGTCAGCAGAATTAGTCTTTTGTAACTGTTAATCCAAGTTCTTCTGGAGGATGCAAAGTCCTACCAGAGGGAGTCAGTCTGTATTCTTTAGTCGTCTTCTCTCACTGCATCTGAATTTAACTTTTGCCAGCAGCTCTGTGTTGGTCGGGGATCAGTCATCAGTTCCTTGACAGGCAAGAGCCAAGCTGGCAAGTTTCTACTGTAGCTATCTTTAGATCAGTCTTAATGCTAAGTCAAATTCCATCAGCAGCCATGGGTCCCTCGAGGCTGGTGCTAAAGGGACATCTCCTGCAGTTTGCACATTTCTACTCTACAGAAATGCACGGAGGGGGATTAGAAATGGAAATCTCCAGCAGCTCTTTTTGGCTACATACAGGCACGCGTGGGAAAAGTGCACTGTCAGCTAGGATGGTGTTAAACCAATAGTATGTAAGGTGGCAGACAGCATGGCAAGATTCAGACAGGTCATGAACCAATACCTATATCCCACTATGGTGAGCACATGCAGACAAACACAGGCCAGGCAAGAACATTCAAACAATATGTCCCAGCATCTCAGAAACAAAACTGGTTTGAGCTAAATTTCTGAGAAATGCTAAATGAGCACTTTGTTTGTACTCACTGTCCTGAAAATCACTTCCTGCATGAGCTCAGAACCCCCAAGAGCTCCCCAGTATGGAACAACTGGACCTGAGCAAAGCCTTTGACACTGTCCCGCACCACATCCTGGTCTCCAAGCTGGTGACACATGGCTTTGATGGGTGGAGCAGCAGATGGATAAAGAACTGGCTTGATGGCCTCACACAAAGAGTGGCTTCAATGGCTCCATGGCCCAGTGGAGACCAGTGACAAGGGGAGTCTCTCAGGGATCAGCCCTGGGACCAGTCTAGTTCAACATCTTTGTGGGTGCAATAGACAGAAGAAGCAGTGTGCACTTGCAGGGCAGAAAGGCAAGCAGAGGATGGACTGCAGCAGGAGCAGTGTGGGCAGCAGGGCCAGGGAGGTGATTCTGCCCCTCTGCTGTGCTCTGCTGAGAGCCCACCTGGAGTAGTGCATCCAGTGCTGGAGCCCCTGGGACAAGAGGGATGTGGAGATGCTGGAGGGGTGCAGAGAAGGGCCCCGAGGCTGCTGAGAGGGCTGCAGCAGCTCTGCTGTGAGCACAGCCTGAAAGAGTTGGGGCTGTGCAGACTGCAGAAGAGGAGGCTCCCAGGTGACCTTCTGGTGGCTTTCCAGGATCTGAAGGGGGCCAACAAGAAAGCTGGGGAGGGACTTCTTAAGCTATGAGGGAGTGAGAAGACTGGGGGGAATGGAGCAAAGCTGGAGGTGGGGAGATTGAGGCTGGAGNACCCTGACTGATTCTACGATTCTAAGTGCTGCAGGTATCTCTGCTGAGAAGGTTATGGCATTGCTGCCAAGCGCCTTTCATGGATTATTTCTATTAAAAAAAACCCATATTTTGGAACATATTATGTAAAGTATAGTGATAGTGGTGTGGAGTTGTGAAGGATGCTTCAGATCCAAGATGCTTCACAAGGAACAACATTTATAAGCCATCATCTTTATCCAGTAATATTTGCCACTGTGGTGGTTTAGCAGTCATCTGCCCTCCCCACCCCCCACACACTTTGAAATAACCCAAGATAGGACTCAGTCAGCTGGAATTTAATAAATGAAGCTTTATATTTACAGCTTTGCACAACATACAAGCAGATATTTACAATGTAGAACAGATATTTACAGGTATACACAGTGAAAAGTTAATACAGGAACACCACAACATTCCCAGAGATCAAAATCCCTAAGAGGGGTAGCCAACCACCCCTACCACCTTCTCCCTTTCCCAATCTTATCTCACCATCTGTCTGATGCAGAAGGTAGATTGGCCAGAGTGGATTAGCAGCAGGAAAGAAGTTAGTGAAATTATTCAGATTCAGCTGCAAAAGGCAGGGGGGAAAGAGCCATGCAAGAGCAGCCTCAGCCCAGAGCGGTCTGAAGCTATATTTGGGTTACAATCTTAGACAATTTTCTTTTTCTTTCTCAGTAAAGATGTGAGTGAAATAGCATCATCAGTTTTGTGGCATTTTTTTTTTTTCAGCCTATAGCCTAATTTCTCATTCAAATCATCCAATTAGTTCAAAGCAGCACAGCCATCAAGGAGTCTGCTCTATACTCTTAGCATCCTGACTTGAAAGCTACCTTCTAGGCTCCGAGGACACATCTGAAGTGGCTTACTCACAATTAGGGAACGTTGCAGAGGAATTGCAAGCCCCCATAAATGCATTAACCACCAATTACATATATTGCCAGTCTATCACACCCCGAATTAAATAAATGGAGAATTTACTGCAGATTACATGGAAATAAAAGCAGCCTCTTAAGCCATCCATATCCCAAATGAGATGCATCACCCTGCTACTTAAGGCCCTTAATCTACTGAATCAAAAAACCTCACTCTACCTGCTGCATCAAAGGCATCAGGCATGGAATGGAGCACACCAGCCGAAGAGCACAGCAGTATTGAACTAAATCATCTTGAACAGCTACATCATTCACTAAATCAGATAAATGGGGCTGATGTTGCAGTCACCGAGCCCAGCAGATCAGATGACAAACAAACACGATGCTGATGTGCTTGGCGAGTTGGCCTCACTCATTCCCACTTCACAGGCTCACAGGATGTGATTGCTTGGAAGGGACCCAAAGAGATCATGGGTCCAGGAGCTGGAGGTGGCGTCGCCCAGGAGCTGGAGGTGGCGTCGCCCAGGAGCTGGAGGTGGCGTCGCCCAGGAGCTGGGGAGGGGCTTTTTAGGCTCTCGGGGAGTGACAGGACTAGAGGGAATGGAGCAAAGCTGGAGGTGAGGAGATTCAGAGTGGAGGTGAGGAGGAAGTTGTTGAGGATGGGAGTGGTGAGAGGCTGGAATGGGTTGTCCAGGGAGGGGGTTGTGGCCTGAAGGTGTTTTTGGCCAGGCTGGCAGAGGCTGTGGGCAGCCTGCTCTACGGTAGGGTGTCTCTGGGCATGTCAAGGGAGTTGGGACTGGATGATCCTTGTGGTCCCTTCCAACCCTGATTGATTCTAGGATTCTATGGAATTCTCTACACTATTAGCTACAGAAAGATACAACTGATTTAGTAAACAGGCAAGAGTCTGATTGGAAGAAGTCTAATTCAGGTTAATATGAGATGTCTAAATCTTTACTACATAACCTTAGATAAATATTTTTTTTGTTAATAGCTATTGTCTGGCCTGTGGAAAAAAAATTATTCCTGGAAAGAAACTCAGGTCTGTGTCCCATCAGCTTGCAACCTGGGTTTAAACATGCCAAAGGCTTTGCTCAGCTCCAGGTCACTGCCATCAGTTGCTGCCCCTCAGCTATTCATGTTGTGACCTGTCCATAGAAGGCCACCAGGTTTGTCAGGCAGGATCTGCCCTTGGTGCAGCCAATGCTGATTGGACCCAATCACCTCTTCACTATTCTCCTGTCTCAGTAGTGCCTCTAGGAGGATTAGCTCCCTGATCTTATGGGGCACACCATAATCAATTTTGAAGACAAAGCTCGCTGAGTATAGATATGTTTATGATCCACTCAGTACTCTTCAGGTCTAAAATGAAATTTAAAAAACTCAAACCCTGCACCAGACATTGATTCATCTCTTGGTCTTTTTGGGTTTTTGAATGCCTGCTTTCTAAACACGTGGGTTTTTTTTTTTTTTTCCCTTGTTTTCTAACATCTGACTTTTCCAATTGTTTGCTCAGTCCCTCAGCTTGCAAAAAGAAGAGTCCACATCCACAGGTGTCAATATCCATTTTTCTCCAAATGAGGCTAGTCAGAAAGTAAACCTCTGGTTTTAAAATAATTAACCCATGCAACAACTCCACAGAATTGCATAAAGCAGAAGGACTGAATGAAGCCTGAAGGTAACTGGACAAAATTGTTTAAGGGGTATTTATTGTTTTGGGGTTTTTTTATTCTTGGTTTGATCTGACCTTTGAAAGGTGATCTAAAGTCTGAAGTAAGCATCATGTTGGCACTCAAATTCGTGCATCACCTTCTGCCTTCCATGGATGTGCTCAAACCTTAATGGAGCCCCCTAAGGGTAGCATTTTGCAATTCAGTAATGAAGATGTTGAGCTGTCAAGGTCTGGTTCCTCTGAGCTGCAGAGCTACTAAGTAATTATTTTTATCACACAACAAATATTTAACCTCTGCTTTCTTTAAGTGGAACAGGGTGCACTGCCAGCAAGTTGGCTGATGGCACCAAGCTGGGTGGAGAGGCTGCCACAGCAGAAGGTTCTGCTGCCATTCAGCCAGACTGGGACAGGCTGGAGGGATGGGCAGGAAGGAATGAGACAAAATTCAACAAGGGCAAGTGCAGAGTCTGGCACCTGGGAAAGAACAACACTAAGAAGCAGGAAAATTTAGAGATTGGCCTGTTGGAAGACAGCAAAGGGAAAAAAGGATTTGGGGGTCCTGGTGGATGGGAGGTTGACTATGAACCAGGAATGTGCTCTGTTGGCCAGGAGGGGCAATGCCATTCTGGGGTATACTAGAAGGGCTGTGGATAGTAGACAGAGAGGTTCTCCTGAACCTCTACAAACAGTCAAATGTAAAATAAGTTTGGAGAAGAGGAGCTTGAGAGGTGATGCTGTCAATGGTTATCAATGTGTGAGGGAGAGTGCCCCTCTACTTTGCCCTGCTGAGGCCACATCTGGAGTACTGCATCCAGTTCTGGGCCCCCCAGCTCCAGAGGGACATAGAACTGCTGGAGAGAGTCCAGCACAGAGACACAAAGATGATTTTGGAAGCTGAAAGTCTTCCTTATGAGAAGAGTCTGAGGGAGCTGAGGTTGTGCTGTTTGGAGAGGAGGAGCCTGAGAAATGACCTCAGCAATGGTTCTCAATATGGGCAGGGTGAGCAGCAGGAGGCTGGAGCCAGGCTCTGCTGGGTGATGCCCAGAGACAGGACAAGGGGCACTGGGTGGAAGCAGAGGCAAAGGAAGTTCCATGGAAACATGAGGAGGAATTTTTCCCCCTCACGAGGGTGACATAACCCTGGAACAGGCTGCCCAGGCTGGGTTGTGGATTCTCCCTCTCTGGAGATATTCNATTTATATATATATATATATATATATTTTACATCTCATGTTTCCTCCCAGTACCTTTAAGTGGTAGCATCTATAGGAAAACAAAATTGTCCCAAAGGTCACAGCCCCTGAAGAGGACACAACACTGCTGCTCATTAAACACTTTCAAAGCTTAGCAAAAAAAGAAAACCAAACAAAAAACCACAAGGTGGTGTTCTCTGAGAGCATTAACAAATCCTGGGGTGTCAATATATGGACAAACAGCAACTCTGCAGAAGCCTTTTATTCTTAATTCTCCTTGCCCGAGGAAGAAGAGACCAGCTGGAGTCTTTCCCCCACTTAAGCATCATCTCTAACACAAACCAGTAATCAATACCAAAAGCAGCTGTTTCATGAAAACTTCTCTTCCTTGCTCAGCTTCAGTCCTCTTCACCCATGCTGAGGAGTTAAATGAAGAGGAAAACTGTTGAGGTAAAGGCTGGGGATGAAAAAAGACATCCCAGAACTAGAAAAGGTAAACAGGATGAAAAAGGACATCCCAGAACTAGAGAAGGTAAAGTGAGGATGAAAAAAGACATCCAAGAATGAGAAAAGGTAAAGTGAGGATGAAAAAAAGACATCCAAGAATGAGAAAAGGTAAAGTGAGGATGAAAAAGGACATCCCAGAACTAGAGAAGGTAAAGTGGAGATCAAAAAAAGACATCCCAGAACGAGAAAAGGTAAAGTGAGGATGAAAAAAGACATTCCAGAACTAGAAAAGGTAAACAGGATGAAAAAGGACATCCCAGAACTAGAGAAGGTAAAGTGGAGATCAAAAAAAGACATCCCAGAACGAGAAAAGGTAAAGTGAGGATGAAAAAAAGACATCCCAGAACTAGAAAAGGTAAACAGGATGAAAAAGGACATCCCAGAACTAGAGAAGGTAAAGTGGAGATCAAAAAAAGACATCCCAGAAGGAGAAAAGGTAAAGTGAGGATGAAAAAAAGACATCCAAGAATGAGAAAAGGCAAAGTGAGGATGAAAAAAAAGACATCCCAGAACTAGAAAAGGTAAACAGGATGAAAAAGGACATCCCAGAACTAGAGAAGGTAAAGTGGGGATGAAAAAAAGACATCCCAGAATGAGAAAAGGTAAAGTGAGGATGAAAAAAAGACATCCCAGAATGAGAAAAGGTAAAGTGGGGATGAAAAAGGACATGCCAGAATGAGAAAAGGTAAACTGAGGATGAAAAAAAGGACATTTCAGAACTAGAGAGGGTTGAAAAGGACATCTCAGAACTAGAAAAGATAAGCTACTTTATTTGGCCTTGTTGAATTTCATGAGGTTGGCCTGGGCACAGCTCTGCAGCCTGTGCAGGTCCCTCTGGATGGATCCTGCCCTCTAGCAAGTCTCCTGTGCCGCACAGCTTGGTGCCATCTGTAAGCTTGCTGAGGCTGCACTGATTCCTCTGCCCATGTTGCTGACAGAGAGGTTCTACAGCACTGGTGCTAGCACAGACCCTTGAGGGATGCCACTTGGCAGTGGTCTGCAGGTAATTTTGTTAGTTCACAAAGGAGGAAATGTCTAAAAGGTTGATTTAGCAGAGAAGTTGCTAGGATAAACCTATTCCCCCTTCATACCAGACTGCCAATAAAAGGGTCACAAAAACCCATTAAAATAAATGAAAGACATGATAGCCTTGATAGGGAGTCTCTAATTTCAGTGTGTGCTTCTTTAGCATGAAAAGGTGATGCTGATAGCCAGGTCACAAGGAAACGTTCAGACTGAAACCTGGATAGCCTTTGCAGAACCTGCATACTGTCAGCAAATACAGCCCAGCACAAACTGAGTGCAGGAACCTGCCCTGCTTACCCATAAAGTGTGTCAACCATCTCAAGAGCTGTAAAAATCTGTCGGAACTCTCTGCTGTATATCCCTAACATCACATGGCAGCAGCAGTAAAACACAGGAACAAATTCTCTAGGGGACAGAATCACAGAACGAGCCAGGTTGGAAAATACCTCTAAGGTCATCGAGTCCAACCTATCAACTAACACCTTCTCATTAACTAACCCATGGCACTAAGTGCCTCATCCAGCCACCTCTTAAACACCTCCAGAGTCAGCAACTCCACCACCTCCCTGGGCAGCCCATTCCAATGCCAATCACTCTTTCCATGAAGAATTTCTTCCGAACATCCAGCCTAAATCTGCTCTGGCACAACTTGAGGCAGTGTCCTCTTGTTCTGTCCCTGGGTGCCTGGCAGCAGAGCCCAACCCCAGCTGGCCACAACCTCCCTTCAGGGAGCTGCAGAGAGCAATGAGCTGTGCCCTGAGCCTCCTCTTCTGCAGGCTGCACACCCCCAGCTCCCTCAGCCTCTCCTCTTGGGGCTGTGCTCCAGGCCCCTCCTCAGCCTTGCTGCCCTTTTCTGAACATCTTCCAGCACCTCAACATCTCTCTTGAATTGAGGAGCCCTGAACTGGACACAGCACTCAAGATGTGGCCTGAGCAGTGCCGAGCACAGGGGTGAAATAACCTCCCCGCTCCTGCTGGCCACACTGCTCCTGCTCCAAGCCATTAGCAACACCTTGATCTTGAAATGCACTGGTAGAAAAATGTTACCAAGATTAATTTCTTCTTTCATAAAGCTAAAGGTTTCATAGATAGTTAACCACCTCAAATATCCCTGAAACGTTCTTACCCTACAATTCTTACCTGATGGTGCCTGCTTCTGCCTGGTGATTCAGAGATGGTCTTGGGCGAGCATCTTATATGTGACAGCAGTTGTTGGATGTCAGCTGCTAGCTGAGGAGAGCTGCCACCCTTGCCATGAAGGTGACACCAATCAGCAGAATTAATCTTTTGTAACTATGAAGAACTTCCAACTCATACCCAGCCTATACCTGCCCTTGGCATAACTTAAGGCTGTGTCCCCTCCTCCTGTTGCTGGCTGCCTGGAGAAGAGCCCAACCCCACCTGGCCACAACCTCCCTTCAGGTAGTTGTACACAGCAATGAGGTCTGCCCTGAGCCTCCTCTTCTGCAGGCTGCACACCCCCAGCTCCCTCATCATCTCCTCTTGGGGCTGTGCTCCAGACCCCTCCCCAGCCTTGCTGCCCTTCTCTGGACACCTTCCAGCACCTCAACATCTCTCTTGAATTGAAGTGTCCAGAACTGGACACAGCACTCAAGGTATGGCCTGAGCAGCACTGGGCAGAGAGGCAGAAGGACTTCCCTGGTCCTGAATTATGAAAGGAGAAATTCTGGATATTATCAGTCTTTCCAGCATTTGAAGACAGCATGCCTCAATTATTTTATTTTAAGCAGAGCTGAAAAATGCTTATTTAAATTAAAAAAAAAAAAAAAAAAAGGGCAATTCCTTAGGGATCCATTAAAACCATAACTTATATCATTCCAATCATATCTTCAACATCTTCTGCATGTGTCTATATATAATCTACTTAAATATATATATTTAGATATATATAGATATGTGCCCAGTAGATAAAGTAAGGCATGGGGAGGGCCAAATTCTTTCCTTTGTCAGGTGAAAAGCAAATGCAGAACTGGTATCAGAAAATTTGGAACTGGCCTTTAATTTATGGGGGGACTCCAGGAGGGCTGGAGAGGGACTATTGACAAGGTCTTGTGATGCCAGGATGAGGAGGAA
>VWZI01010730.1:0-15247 GCA_013396835.1 Psilopogon haemacephalus
AGCAGCAACCCTGTGCGCGCATGCGCCTGGCGCCGCTCCGCGTCCCGGTCCCGCCCGAGGCGGCCTGAGAGGCGCGGCGGTGGCTTCGGTAAGGGCGGGATGCGGTGGGCGCGCCGGCAGCGGGGACCCGGCGTAGGGATGGGGTTCGGTGCCCGCCTGGCGGTGCCTTCCCTACCAGCGGCGCGGCGGGAGCGGGAGGGGCGGGAGGAGGCTGCCCCGAGCCCGGCCTTGGCCGTGGCCCCCATTTGGGGGCTCCGCTCTGGATCTGGGCGCTGGGCCGTGGGGCCGACGTGTCTGGGGAGGAGCTGCCGGGGGGGAGGAGAGGGCCGGGACGCGGCCCCGAGCCGCCGTTTCCGCGGTGTCCCCTCCGGGAACTGTCCCCTCCGCTCCGCTCCGCTCCGCTCCGCTCCGCTGCCTGTCGGCCTCGGGAGGCTTTGGGTTTAGCTTCTTAGGTCTTGCCTGTGCGCGCAGGCTCCGGGGGCGTTTAAAGAGCCGGGGGCTGCCTCTTGGCACGGCTGCGCTGTGCCCCCCGGGACCAAACCTGCCAGGGGCTGGGGCCAGGATGGGTCCTCTGCTCACCGCGGATGCTCTGCCGCGGGCTTTGCCGTGCACTTCTGCTAACCGGCTGCTGCTAAAGGCCAGCTCGCGTTCGCCCGCGGCTTGTCTCCTCCGAGCTCCTGACCGTTTGAAATGCCCATCCCGAAAATAAAAACGGAGTTAGGGGTTGGTTTTGGCTAGGAGTCGATTTTGTTCCTCTCTTGGTGCTGCTCTCGGGCGTGTCCACGCAGCGCATCCCTCGGTGGATGATGCTGTAGGGATGCCGAGGCGGTCAGAACGGTGCCCGGCTGAGCACAGGGGTTAGGCTGCCTGCTAGAACTTAGAATCCTAGAATCAACCAGAGTTGGAAGGGAGCACAAGGATCAGCCACTTCCAACCCCCCTGCCATGCCCAGGGACACCCTACCCTAGAGCAGGCTGCCCACAGCCTCTGCCAGCCTGGCCAAAACACCTCCAGGGATGTGCGTCCCACCACCTCCCTGGGCAACCCATTCCAGGCTCTCACCACTCTCACGGTGAAGAATTTCCTCCTCACATCCAATCTGAATCTCCCCACCTCCAGCTTTGCTTCATTCCCCCTAGTCCTGTCACTCCCTGACAGCCTCAAAAATCCCTTCCCAGCTTTTTTTGTAGGCCCTTTTCAGATGCTGGAAGGCCACAAGAAGGTCCCCTGGGACCTTGCAGCCTGGCTGCAAACACCTCCAGGGATGTGCGTCCCACCACCTCCCTGGGCAACCCATTCCAGGCTCTCACCACTCTCATGCTCAGCAACTTCCTCCAGACGTCCAAACGCTCCTCAGCCTCCCTGGGCCTTGAGATGAAGAGCAAACAATTGAGTGGCTATAGCTTGCTTGGCTGGCTCCAGCCCCGGGAGGTGTCTAGGGACAGCAGGAAGGATGGCACCTGGCAGGTGGGGTGGGAGGCTCCACAGCAAGCTGTGGCATCTGAAAGCTTTGGATTTCTCGCGTCTAATTCCTGCAGGAAGCTGCAGCAGCAGGGAGCTTTTCTGGCTTGCAGGAAATCCCAGCACGCCTGTCAGAACAGCCAGGAATAACCTGGAGCAGACAATTTGCATGGGTGGCATCTAGGGCTCTGGATTACAGAAAAAAAAAAGGGAGATTCCCTGTTGGTGGAAATCACAGAATTAACCAGGTTGGAAAATTCCCTTCTTTATGCAATCTCTGGCAGTCAGACTGTGTTGCAGGAGAGGTCATCACCCTCTACAACTCCCTCAAAGGAAGCTGGAGACAGGTGAGGATTGGTCACTTCTCACATGCAGCAAGTGACAGGACAAGAGGACGTAGCCTCAAGTTGTGCCAGGGAAGGTTCAGGTTGGGAGGGAGGTTGGAGCAAGGAGGGGGCAGCCTCTTCCCTTTGGTATCCATCAACAGGACTAGAGGAAATGGTTCCAAGCGGCACCAGGGGAGGTTCAGGCTGGATGCTAGGAAATATTTCTGCACTGTAGGGTTCTCAAACATTGGAATGGTCTGCCCAGAGCAGTGCTGCAGTTACCATCCCTGGAGGTGTTTAAGCACCTGGTGCTTAGGGACATGGTTTAGAGGTGGCACCTTCAGTGGTGGGTTGAGGGCTGGACTGGATGAGCTTGGAGGCCTTTTCCAGCTGGATGTTTTCTGTGATACTAGGAACAATTTGTTGCCAGCACTGGAACACAGTTTCCTCTCAGGGACTAGAAGGGGTGGCCCAGGGAGGTGGTGGAGTCCCCATTGCTGGGGGTGTTTAAGCAGCCTGTGGCCCTGGTGCTTAGGGAGATGGTTTAGCAGTGACCTCTTCCAGTGGTGGGTTGAGGGCTGGACTGGATGAGGTTGGAGGTCTCTTCCAGCTTGATGTTTTCTGTGATACTAGAAACAATTTGTTGCCAGCACTGGAACACAATTTCCTCTCAGGAACCAGAAGGGGTGGCCCAGGGAGGTGGTGGAGTCCCCATCCCTAGGGGTGTTTTAAGCAGCCTGTGGCCCTGGTGCTTAGGGAGATGGTTTAGCAGTGACCCCTTCCAGTGGTGGGTTGAGGGCTGGACTAGATGAGCTTGGAGGCCTTTTCCAGCTGGATGTTTTCTGTGATACTAGGAACAATTTGTTGCCAGCACTGGAACACAATTTCCTCTCAGGGACCAGAACAGGTAGCCCAGGGAGGTGGTGGAGTCCCCATCCCTGGGGGTGTTTAAGCAGCCTGTGGCCCTGGTGCTTAGGGACATGGTTTGACAATGACCCCCTTCAGTGGTGGGTTGAGGGCTGGACTGGATGAGCTTGGAGGCCTTTTCCAGCTGGATGTTTTCTGTGATACTAGGAACAATTTGTTGCCAGCACTGGAACACAATTTCCTCTCAGGGACCAGAATAGGTGGCCCAGGGAGGTGGTGGAGTCACCATCCCTGGGGGTATTTAAAAGCTGCATGAAGGTGGTGCTGAGGGAGATGGTTTAGTGGCAATGGCTTAGCAGCAGTGAGCTCTGGGCGAGTTGATGATCTCAAAGGTCTCTTGCAGCCTCGACAACTTCTCTGACTTTTGCAAGAGCAGCAACTGATCACTCAAGGACTCCAGCGGCGTTTGGTGTTAGCTCTGTGTTGCCCCCAAGCAGTAGGTGATACTCCTGTCCTTTGTCACATGCGAGGGTGGCCGTGGATAGCATTACCACAGCAATTAGCTGTTGGGAATCTTTGTGCTGAGTGCCTTTGCCTGTCCTTAGCCTTTGCAAGTTTGCAGGTGTGCCTGCAAAGCTGAAGTTTGAGCGTGGGGGAAGGCAACTTTCTGCTTCTCTTGTGTTTGTTTTTTTTTTTTTTTTTGCTGTTAATAATTAAATGCTGCCAGGTAAATATTTCTAACAGCCTGTCTGGGGACCTCTCACCTCGGCTCTTCTCAGCTCTCTCCTTTTGCTGCGGCCTTTGTTTTTCCTCCCTTTGGCTGCTTCTTTCTGCTCATTCTGAGTCTCAAAGGAGTTCCTCTTCCCCCGATCAGCCTTCCCACTTTGGACTGCTAAATACAGCTGCTCAAATCACCCTTGCCCCTGAATTCAGGGCAGGCAAGCACAACAAACCAGTCCATGCTGTGTGTGTCTCTCACCATCTCCAGCACCAAGGTTATTGCAATCTGATAACGCTGCCCTGGCATTTGTTTAGGTCCTTCAGTGCTGAAGCTGGGCAGTCAGTGACTAGCACATTACTGGCAGCTGCCCCTGGGTTTAGTCCTTGTTGTTCTCCTGGCTCTTCAGAAGAGGCCCTGCACTGTTAGGTTGGTGAGGCCATCAAAGCTGCTCGTGTTGGGCTTGCATGGATGCACGTTCAGAAGCAGGTGGATGGATGTCAGTGCTGTGTTCACAGGATGGGAGGGGTTGGAAGGGACCCAAGGAGCTCATCCAGTCCAACCCCCCTGCCAGAGCAGGACCAGACAATCCAGCTCAGGGCACACAGGAACACATTCAGACAGACTCTGCAAAGGCTCCAGACAAGGAGACTCCACAACCTCTCTGGGCAGCCTGTGCCACTGCTCTGGGACCCGTTCAGGCAAGAAGTTGCCTCTTATATTGAGCTGCAACCTCCTGTGTTTCAGCTTACACCCATTGCTCCTTGTTCTATCCCAGAGAGCAGTGAGCAGAGTCTGTCTCCCCACTCCTGACCAGCCCTCAGATGTTTATAGACATTTGTCAAATCCCCTCTCACTCTTCTCTTTTCCAAACTAAAAAGTCCCAGGTCCCTCAGCCTCACCTCATAAGTCATGCCCTCCAGACCCCTCAGCATCCTCACAGCCCTCCCCTGGACCCTCTTCAGCAGATCCCTGTCCCTCTGAAACTGGGGAGCCCAAAGCTGAATGCAGTATTCTCAATGAGGTCTCATCTGCTGAGCATCAAGAGCATGGAGATGATGTGCTGAGGACCTCTGCCAGCTTTCCTCCTTCATGCTCAGTGGAAGTCTCAGCCTGGGCGCTGGGCACAGTTGCTCATGCTCCCGTTATTCTGACTGCCCTGTGCAATGTTGGTTGTTTCTATCTCTTCTGTGCATAGCCTGAACTGTGTCTGAGAGCTTAAAGCTCTGCTTATGGGGTTGAGTTGCAATGTTCTGACACATGTGGCTGGAGTGGGACTTCTCAGGGGGTTTGTGCAGTGGCATTTGTCCAAGCAGTGTCTTTAGCCACTTGCCCTCAGCAAGTTTGCTGCTGAGCCCAAGCTGTGTGGTGCAGCAGGCAGGCTGGAGGGCAGGGATGGCATCCAGAGGGAGCTGGGCAGGCTGCAGAGGTGGGCACAAGGCAAGCTCAGGAGGTTCAACAAGGCCAAGGGCAAGGTCCTGCAGCTGGGTGGAGGCAATGGCAAGCAGCAATGCAGGCTGGGCAGGGAGTGGCTGGAGAGCAGCCCTGAGGAGAGGGACTTGGGGGTGCTGGGGGAGGAGAAGCTGAAGCTGAGGCAGCAGTGTGCACTTGCAGGGCAGAAAGGCAAGCAGAGGCTGGGCTGCAGCAGGAGCAGTGTGGGCAGCAGGGCCAGGGAGGTGATTGTGCCCCTCTGCTGNAGGCCTACAAAAAGCAGGGGAGGGACTTTTGAGGGTATCAGGGAGTGAGAGGACTAGAGGGAATGGAGCAAAGCTGGAGGTGGGGAGATTGAGGCTGGAGGTGAGGAGGAAGTTGTTGAGCATGAGAGTGGTGAGAGGCTGGAATGGGTTGCCCCTGCAGGGAGGTGTTTGGGGCCAGATCCCTGGAGGTGTTTTTGGCCAGGCTGGCAGAGGCTGTGGGCAGCCTGCTCTAGGGTAGGGTGTCCCTGGGCATGGCAGGGGGTTGGGACTGGCTGATCCTTGTGCTCCCTTCCAACCCTGACTGATTCTAGGGTTCTGCTCCTTTTGCACTTGACCAGGCAGGCACACAAACCTTTCTGATATAAAAATAGACAGAGTTAATTGCATTGTATTAATGATTGACTTGCTTGGAGTGGTGTGCAGGGGTGGGAGCACGTGCTGGAGGTGTCCAGCTGTGAGATCAGCAGGGGTGAAATTCTCTGAGGTCAGTGTACGGAACTGCTTGTGTCTGTGCTCTTCACACTTGGATTCTTCACAGGATGTTAGGGTCTGGAAGTGACCTCTGGAGATCTTCCAGTCAAACCCCCCTATTGCCAGAGCAGCACCACGGAATCTAGCTCAGGTCACACAGAAACACATCCAGACAGGGCTGGAAAGGCTCCAGACAAGGAGACTCCACAGTGCTCCCTGTGCCACTGCTCCCTGTGCCACTGCTCTGGGACCCTTCCAGTTCTTCCTCATGCTGAGCTGGAACTTCCTGTGCTGCAGCTTTTGCATCCATTGCCCTTGTACTATCCCAGGGCACAGTGAGCAGAGGCTGTCCCTGTCCCTTCCTTCCTGCTGCCCAGCCCTCAGATATTTATAGTCATTGCTCAGATCCCCTCTCAGCCTTCTCCTCTCCAGACTAAGCAGCACCAGGACTCTCAGCCTCTCCTCGTCAGGCAGTGCTCCAGTCTCTTCAGCATCCCTGTAGCTCTCTGTTGAACTCTCTCCAGTAGACCCCTGACCCTCTTGAACTTTGGAGTCCAGAACTGGATGCAGTATTCCAAGTGGGGCCTTCCTAGGGCAGAGTAGAAGGGGAGGAGGATTTGGGTTGGAAGGCACCTTAAAGATCATCCAACCACTCCAACCCTCTGGGCAGGGACACCTCCCACTAGACCAGGTTGCTCAAGGCCTCATCCAGCCTGGCTTTCAACACTTCCAGGCTTGGGGCCTCCACAGCTTCTTTGGGTGAGCTGTTCCAGTGCCTCACCATCCTCATGGGGATAAATTTCCTCCTCATGGCTCATCTAAATCCAGCTTCTCCCAGTTTGAAGCCATTACCGGTACCTCCATGCCTTGGTGTAGCTCATGGCTTGGAGGGTGCTGAGGCTGTTTACAGGACAGCATATGTGACCTTGTGACAAGCTGTGTTGTCTCCAGAAAGCAGCTTGCCTGCTCTTTCTCATTACAGTGCCAACCTTGGCAGGCAGCAGCCAGGGGGATGCTGTCAGCTGGGGGCTTGTGCAGTGCCAACCTGGGCAGGCAGCAACCAGGGGGATGCTATCAGCTGGGGGCTTGTGCAGTGCCAACCTTGGCAGGCAGCAGCCAGGGGGATGCTGTCAGCTGGGGGCTTGTGCAGTGCCAGCCTTGGCAGGCAGCAACCAGGGGACTGCTATCAGCTGGGGGCTTGTGCAGTGCCAACCTGGGCAGGCAGCAGCCAGGGGGATGCTATCAGCTGGGGGCTTGTGCAGTGCCAGCCTGGGCAGGCAGCAACCAGGGGACTGCTGTCAGCTGGGGGCTTGTGCAGTGCCAACCTGGGCAGGCAGCAGCCAGGGGGATGCTATCAGCTGGGGGCTTGTGCAGTGCCAACCTGGGCAGGCAGCAACCAGGGGACTGCTGTCAGCTGGGGGCTTGTGCAGTGCCAACCTGGGCAGGCAGCAGCCAGGGGGATGCTGTCAGCTGAGACCTTGTTACCTTGTGGTCAAGCTACCTTAGTTTGGGGCAGTTTGGGGTGCTCAGCGTCCCAGCAGCTTGGCAACAGGACAGGTAAAGAGTAGCCCAGAATAGGAACCAAACTCTTCAGGGAGGAGGCTCCTGGGCTTGTTGTTCTGGTACTGGCTTAGCAAAGCTGTTGAAGAGGTATAATCAGAGGCTGGTGAAACTGGCCAGGCAGTGGGTGGAACAGGTTGAGGAGGTCTGTGCTGAGTGCTGTTCTGCCATTATCTGGGAGAGGCTCCTTGGCAAACAGCTCTTAGATCCCTGAGAAAGTCACACCTCAGATTGTGTCTTCTACCCCTAAGAATCTGGGTTTTCCCACCCATGCTGTCAGCTGCTGTGCTGGACCTAAGGGGGAAGAAAACATGGATAGAGCTGCTGCTGTGGAGGAGGCTGGGATAGGAGGGAAGGAAATAAATCCGTGTGCAACGTAAGCAGCTGCAGGCACTGAGTCTAAGAGCAGTTCTGTCACCTCCTTCAGCTTGTGCAGAGCCCTTGACACAGTTCCCCACGCTTCCTGGGCTCTAAATTGGAAAGGCATGGATCTGATGGGTGGGGCACTCAGTGGATAAGGAATTGGATAAGAGTTGTGGCTTGATGCCCAAGTGCTGTTCCTTAGGGATCCGTACCGGGACCAGTGCTGTTTAACATCTTCATCAGCCACGTGAAGAGTGGGATGGAGGCACCCACAGCAGCTCTGCAGGTGACACCAGGCTGTGTGGTGGGGTCAGCATGCTGTGGGGAAGGGATCCATCCAGAGGCACCTGGACAGGCTGGAGAGGTGTGGCCGAGCCAAGCTCATGAGGTTCAACAAGGCCAAGTGCAAGGTCCTGCACCTCAGCTGCAACAATCCCAAGAACAAATCCTGGCTGGGGTTGTTCAGTTTGGAGAGGAGACCTCAATCTCCACTCCTCCAGCTCAAAGCCATTGTCCTTTGTCCTGTCACTACAAAGGTCCCTTCCCAGCTGAGGAAGTTGGGGTTGTTCAGTCTGGAGAAGAGGAGGCTGAGGAGAGACCTCAACCTCCACTCCTCCAGTTCAAAGCCATTGTCCCTTGTCATGTCACTACAAAGGTCCCTTCCCAGCTGAGGAAGTTGGGGTTGTTCAGTCTGGAGAGGAGGAGGCTGGGGGGAGACCTCATTGCTCTCTGCAGCTCCCTCGGATGAGAATAGGAAAAACCAGTGGGGAGCAGCTGGTGAATCCCTTGGTGGTGGTGGTGAACTGGTGGAAGGACATATTATTTAGACTGGTGTTGGTGGGGCTCAGCTTGTGCTATGCAGAGTGCCCAGGGCAATCCATCAGGAGATCGAACTGCATTTAAGCTGGTTAAAGCAATCATCACGCAAGGGTTTGGGTTGGAAGGGACCTTAAAGATGGTCCAGTTCCTACCCCCTGCCCTGGGCAGGGACACCTCCCACCAGCCCACCTTGCTCAAGGCTCTGTCCAGCCTGGCCTTGAACCACCTGCAGGGTGGGGGCATCCACAGCCTCCCTGGGCAACCTGTTCTGGTGTCTCCCCACCCTCACTTCCTCATCTTCAGTCTCCATCTCCACTCTTCCAGCTCAAAACCGCTGCCCCTTGTCCTGTCACTACAGAGGTCCCTCCCCAGCTGAGGAACTTGGGGTTGTTCAGTCTGGAGAAGAGGAGGCTAAGGGGAGACCTCATTGCTCTCTGCAGCTCCCTCCAATGAGAAGAGCAGCAGATGAATCCCTTGGTGGTGGTGGTGGTGGTGGTGAACTGGGATTAGAACGTTACCCGTGTTGGTGGAGCTCAGCTTGTGCTGTGCAGAGTGCCCAGGGCAATCCATCAGAAGATCGAACTGCATTTAAGCTCGTTAAAGCAATCCATGGAGCTGTGCCTGGCTCCAGAGGGCATCAGCCTGTCCAGATTGCTCCTCTGCACCAGGTGAAGTGGTGGCCTCCAGCTCGATCCGGTGCTGAGTGGAGTGATTAATGCTGCCTCTGATTGACATCGTCACACAACCGTCTGGGGGTTGGAAGGGACCTTAAAGATGGTCCAGTTCCTACCCCCTGCCCTGGGCAGGGACACCTCCCACCAGCCCACCTTGCTCAAGGCTCTGTCCAACCTGGCCTTGAACCACCTGCAGGGTGGGGGCATCCACAGCCTCCCTGGGCAACCTGTTCTGGTGTCTCCCCACCCTCACTTCCTCATCTTCAGTCTCCATCTCCACTCTTCCAGCTCAAAACCGCTGCCCCTTGTCCTGTCACTACAGAGGTCCCTCCCCAGCTGAGGAACTTGGGGTTGTTCAGTCTGGAGAAGAGGAGGCTGAGGAAAGCTTTTTCTGCTCTCTACAACTCCCTGAATGGAGGTCTGATCCAGGTAGGGGTTGGCCTCCTCTCCCTCATCCTAGGTGATAGGAGGAGAGGGTTGGGCTCTTCTCCCTCTTCTCAGGTGGTGGAAGGAGAGGAAATGGCTTGAAATTGTGCCAGGGGAGGGTTAGCTTGGAGAGGAGGAAAGATTTCTCTGCTGCAAGAGTGGTCAGGGACTGGCACAGGCTGTCCAGAGAAATGGTGGAGTGTCCATGCCTGGAAGTCTTCAGGAAAGGTGTGGCCATGGCACCTGGGGACAGGGTTTGGTGGCCATGGTGGTGCTGGGTTGCTGGTTGGTCTGGATGAGCTTGGGGACCTTTTCCAACCAGAACAATCCTGCTGCCACTCCTTTGCTGACCCTCCATCTGTTTCACTCCCTCCCTGGTGGCAGGGCACAAACCAGCCACAAACCATCCAGCCCTCAGCTACTGACCATGAGGCAGCTTTTGCCTCCTCTTCACACCAGCTGAAGGTTGGCATGGCTGCCAGAAGGGAGAGGACTTGCCCAGGGTGAGGAAAGGGTGGAGGAAGTTTGGGAAGGAGTGGGAGGAGGAGCTGAAGGCTGCCTGCAGTTTCCCCTCTTGGGCTCTTCCCCTTTGGCCAGTAACTGCTCCCATTATGGGGCTTGCTGGCTTCCAGTAGCTGGTGGCACAGTGACAGAAGCCCTGCAGCACTGCTCCTGAGCAGGTTGATTCCCTTGGGTTTGTCAGCACAGTTCAGTGACAGGAGCTCTGCAGCACTGCTCCTGAGCAGGATGATTCCCTCTGGTTTGTCAGCACAGCTCAGAGCTGGTGGCACAGTGACAGGAGCTCTGCAGCACTGCTCCTGAGCAGGATGATTCCCTTGGGTTTGTCAGCACAGTTCAGTGACAGGAGCTCTGCAGCACTGCTCCTGAGCAGGATGATTCCCTCAGGTTTGTCAGCACAGTTCAGTGACAGGAGGTCTGCAGCACTGCTCCTAAGCAGGTTGATTCCCTTGGGTTTGTCAGCACAGTTCAGAGCTGGTCATGCTCTGGCAACCTCGACGCTGCTCGTTTGCTTTGCTGTCATTTTTTCTTTGCAGCTCTGAAGTGTGTCAGCAGCCAGGCCTGCTTGCAGAGCCAGCAGATGTATCTCAGCCCAAGGAGGTGCAGGACTCTGAGCTGAAATCCAAGCTTCTGGCAGCCTGAGATCCATGGACTGCAGCGAGCTGGCTGAGCCCCACGTGCTGCACACACTCACAGGGTCACAGCAGGGACTCCCTTGCAAGGGACCTTAAAGAACATCCAGAGCCAACTCCCTGCCATGGGCAGGTGGCCCAGGTTGCTCAAGGCCTCACCCAGCTTGGCCTTGGACACCTCCAGGGAGGGGGCATCCACAACCTCTCTTTTTGGGGACAACTCCAGGGAGGGGACATCCACAACCTCTCTTTTTGGTGACAAGTCAAGGAAGAGTGGATGCAGACTTGAACATAGAAGGTTGCACCTCAACATGAGGAGAACTTTCTTTACAGTGAGGCTCACAGAGGCCTGGAGCAGGCTGCCCAGAGAGGTGGTGGAGCCTCCTCCACTGGAGAGTTTCAAACCCCACCTGGATGCATTCCTGTGCAGACTACCCTGGGAGGGGGATTGGGCTGGATGATCTCGGGAGGTCCCTTCCAACCTCTAACACTCTGTGATCCTGGGAACCTCCCTGGGCAACCTGTGCCAGTCTCTCCACACCCTCACTGCAAACAATTTCTTCCTCATCTGTACTCTCAGTCTTCCCTCTTGCAGCTCAAAGCCATTGTGCCTGGTCCTGTCACTCCCAACTCTTGCCAAAAGTCCCTCCCCAGCTCTCCTGCAGCCCCTTGAGGTACTGGAAGGCTGCTCTAAGGTCTCCCTGAAGCCTTCTCTTCTCCAGGCTGAACTGCCCCAACTCCTCCAGCCCGTCCCCACAGGAGAGGTTCTCCAGTCTTCTGATCATCTTGGTGGCCTCCTCTGGACCCTCTCCAGCAGGTCCATGTCGTTGTGCTGGGGGCTTCAGAGCTGAAGGCAGTGCTGCAGGTGTGGTCCCAGCGGAGCAGAGGGGCAGGATCTCCTCCCTGTGCTGCTGCTCTCCCTGCTCTGGAGGCAGCCCAGGGGTGCAGTGGGTGCAGCCATGCTGCCTGCTGGGACACAGCTCTGCTTTAAGGCTGGAGTGAACTGGCAGAGCTTGCAAGCTCGTGGTCTGGGCAGCTCCTGGTGCTGTGGCAGTGGTGTTAGGTTCTGACCTCTCCAGGGTGGTGGCAGCAGGCCCTCTAGAGGGGGCTTCCATCACAGACTTTTCTGCAAGGTCAGGACCACAGAAGTAAGAAGCTTCATGAAGGTGTTTTAAGGTGACTGCAGCCTGTACTACAGTCACGGAACGATGGAATTGTTTGGGTTGGAAAGGACCTTAAAGATCATCCTGTTCCAACCCTGTGCCATGGGCTGAGACACCTCCCCCTAGCCCAGGTTGCTCAAGGCCTCATCCAGCCTGGTCTTCAACACCTCCAGGGAGGGGACATCCAGGGATCCTGCTTTGGTAGGGGGGTTGCACTCAATGATCTCCGGAGGTCCTTTCCAACCTCTAACATTCTGTGATTCTGGCAACCTCCCTGGGCATCCTGTGCCAGTCTCTCTCCACCCTCAGAGCAAACAATTTCTTCCTCCTCTCCGCTCTCAATCTCCCCTCTCCCAGCTCAAAGCCATTGTCACTCATCCTGCCAGTCCCAGCCAAAAGTCCTTGTCTCAGCTTGGACCTTCAGTTGGAGAGACACTGGAGAGTTGCCCTTCCTGTGGAGATATCCTCAGGATCAGGCTCTTGCTGGCCGTTGCTGACTTACTTCAGCCTGAGCCACTTTCTTGGAGCCTCTTTGCTGCCGGGAAGAGTTTTGACCTCGGGGCAAGTTGGTGTGGCTGCTCCTGAGGGAAACAGGAGGTTGCCCCGTTCCTGAAATCCTCTTCTCTGTTTCGCAGGGGAAGCTGAGGGCTGTTCCACGCCCGCCTGAGGTCTCTCAAGCGCCCCCAGTGCCCTGCTATGCCCCTCCTGGCGCCATGGATGAGTACAGCCGCTTCGTGGACTGGGACAAGATGGATGCTGGCGCCCAGAGCCAGGAGGCGAAGGATCTGAGCTGCAGCGAGTTCCAGGAGCTGAAGCAGTTGGCCCGCCAGGGCTACTGGGCCAAGAACCACTCTCTGCGGGCCAAGGTGTACCAGCGGCTGATCGGCAGCATCCCCTGCCGCACGGTGACGCCGGACGCCAACGTCTACCGCGACATCGTGGCCAAGATCGTGGGCAGGCGCAGCGGCGCCTCCCTGCCCCTGCCCGAGTTCGTGGACGGCAGCCTGGTGCCCACCTACTGCCTCAACGCCGAGGGGGTGGGCGCCGTGCGGAAGATCATCCTCTGCGTGGCCAACCAGTTCCCGGACATCTCCTTCTGCCCGGCGCTGCCCTCGGTCGTGGCTCTGCTGCTGCACTACAGCAAGGACGAGGCCGAGTGCTTCGAGCAGGTCTGCCGCATCCTGGCCTGCAACGACCCCTCCAAGCGGCTCATCGACCAGACCTTCCTGGCCTTCGAGTCCTCCTGCATGACCTTCGGCGACCTGGTGAACAAGTACTGCCAGGCGGCGCACAAGCTGATGGTGGCCGTGTCCGAGGACGTGCTGGAGGTCTACTCAGACTGGCAGCGTTGGCTCTTCGGGGAGCTGCCCCTGGCCTACGCCGCCAGGGTCTTCGACGTCTTCCTGGTGGAGGGCTACAAAGTCCTCTACAGGGTGGCCCTGGCGCTCCTCAAGTTCTTCCACAAAGTGCGAGCCGGGCAGCCCCTGGAGTCCGAGAGCATCCAGCAGGACATCCGAGCGTTCGTCAGGGACATCGCCAGCTCCGTGTCGCCGGAGAGGCTGCTGGAGAAGGCCTTCGCCATCCGCCTCTTCTCGCGCAAGGAGATCCAGCTCCTGCAGATGGCCAACGAGAAGGCTCTGCAGCAGAAGGGCATCACCGTCAAACAGAAGAGGTAGGGCTCCTGCTGCAGGGGGGCTGAGCCACCCGGGGAGGGGTGTCCCAGCATCACTTGACCCAGCTGGACCTGAGTGCCTGCTGGGGAAGCTCTGCTGGGCCATGCTGGTGTCTCTGCCCAGTGTGACTGACCCAACCTGTCCTGGGTACCTGCTGGGGAAGCTCTGCTGGGCCATGCTGGTGTCTCTGCCCAGTGTGACTGACCCAACCTGTCCTGGGTGCCTGCTGGGGAAGCTCTGCTGGGCCATGCTGGTGTCTCTGCCCAGTGTGACTGACCCAACCTGTCCTGGGTGCCTGCTGGGGAAGCTCTGCTGGGCCATGCTGGTGTCTCTGCCCAGTGTGACTGACCCAACCTGTCCTGGGTGCCTGCTGGGGAAGCTCTGCTGGGCCATGCTGATGTCTCTGCCCAGTGTGACTGACCCAACCTGTCCTGGGTGCCTGCTGGGGAAGCTCTGCTGGGCCATGCTGGTGTCTCTGCCCAGTGTGACTGACCCAACCAGCCCTGGGTGCCTGCTGGGGAAGCTCTGCTGGGCCATGCTGGTGTCTCTGCTCAGTGTGACTGACCCAGCCAGCCCTGGGTGCCTGCTGGGGAAGCTCTGCTGGGTCATGCTGGTGTCCCTGCTGATTGTTTTTCCCCTGTACAGTGAAGTGTTGCTGGGCTTGTAAAGGGAACTGTAAATCAATACAAGATAAAAACAAACAAACAAACAAACCAAAAAACATTGAAGCAGTTTCCCATAGCTTAGTAATTAATTTCTAATGACCTTTGTGCAGGTCCATATTAACTGCAGGGAGCGTGTCCCAGAAGTGCCTTCAGGAGCTGCTTTTAAAGGCAAAGGGATTTCAGCAAAGCTGCCCAACATGCTGATACCTTTCTTCAAGGAAGAAAAAAAAAAAAAAAAGAAAGAGATGTCCAAATTCCTTATTTAGAGGTCACTTTTAAAGGCTCCTCACAGTCACCACGGGGAGGAGTTGGCCTGTTTTGTGATGGCTCCCTGGGCCATCACAAACGGTGGTCTGCAGAGGGCCGTGGCAGAGCAGAGGGAGGATCCTCATCTAAACCACAGCTGTAGAATGGTGGAGTGGTCTGGGTTGGAAAGGACCTCCCCAAAGGTCATCTGGTCCAACTCCCCTGCAGCCAGCAGAGACAGCTCCAAGCAGAGCCTTGTGAGTGTGACCTTAAAGATCTCCAAGGATGAGCCCCTGGGCAACCTGTTCCAGTGTTTCATCACCCTCGTGGTGCAGAACTTGTTGCTAACATCCAATCTAAGTCTGCTCTGCTCTCATTTCAAACCATTGTCCCTCCTCCTGTCCTTGCTCCTCTGCAGCCTTCTTGTAGCCCCTATTTGGATACTGGAAGGTTGCTCTAAGGTCCTCCTGGAGCCTTCTCCTCTCCAGGCTGAACAGCCCCAACTCCCCCAGCCTGCCCCCCCAGGGGAGGTTCTCCAGCCCTCTGATCAGCTTGGTGGCTTCTGGCCCCTCTTCAGCAGCTCCTTCTTGTGCTGGGGGCAGTGCTGCAGGTGAGCTGTGAGCAGAGCAGAGCAGAGCAGAGCAGAGCAGAGCAGAGGGGCAGGATCCCCTCCCTGTGCTGCTGCTCTCCCTGCCCTGCCTGCAGCCAGCACACAGCAGTGCTGGCTCCTGGGCAGGTTGGCAGCAACTGACACCCTCCAAGGCCTTCTCCTCAGCACTGCTTTTGAGCCACTCCTCAGCCAGCCTGGATTTATGCTCAGAGTATCCCCCCCCAGCATTGTCCTGCTGTGGGCTTGCCTCAGGTTGGATCTCAGGAGTGTGCTTGGGAGATGAGGAATGATTTTCCAATCAGGTAACTGCAGCCAGATAGCAAAAATAAAATAAAATAAAATAAAATAAAATAAAAT
>VWZI01010734.1:2662-17653 GCA_013396835.1 Psilopogon haemacephalus
GGGGAGGAGGGGGGGGGAAGGGCAGGGGAGAAGGAAGGAGGAGGACAACAGCTCTGTCACCCGCGGGGAGGGGAGGAAGCGGTGGCAGCGGCGGAGGTGCTGACACCAGGCGGCGGCGGCGGCTCAGGGCGCTCAGACGGCGGCGCGGGTGGGGGTGCTGGGCTGGTGCAGCCGCAGCGTTCGGCACAGCCAGCCGGCGAAATCCACCTCCTCCACCTCCGAGCGCTTGATGAAGGTGTGACTCTGCAAGGCAACGAAAAGCAAGCGGCCTGAGCGGCGACGGCAGCGCTCAGCCAAGCGGAGAGGGCTGGGCAGGGGGCTTGGAAGGCAACGCCTGAAGATCAAGTGGCCTTCCAGACTGAAAGAGTTGGGGCTGTGCAGTTTGAAGAAGAGGAGGCTCTCAGGTGACCTTCTGGTAGCCATGGCCCTCTGATGGGTTTGAGAGCAGCCAGCCAGAAGGAGCAAGAATCTGGGAGGTTGCTCTCTGTGCCATGGCATGTCTGGAGCTTGATGAAGTATCTCAGAGCTGTGGGACCTGAGAGAATGGTCCCTGCTGTGAGGACAGACTGAAAGAGTTGGGGCTGTGCAGGCTGGAGAAGAGGAGGCTCCCAGGTGACTTTCTGGTGGCCTTCCAGCATGTGAAGGGGGCTACAAAAAAGCTGGGAAGGGACTTTTGAGGCTATCAGGAAGTGACAGGACTGGGGGGAGCAGTCCTGGAAAGCTGGAGGTGGAGAGATTCAGATTGGATGTGAGGAGGAAGTTGTTGAGCATGAGAGTGGTGAGAGGCTGGAACGGGTTGCCCAGGGAGGTGTTTGGGGCCACATCCCTGGAGGTGTTTTTGGCCAGGCTGGCAGAGGCTGTGTGCAGCCTGCTCTAGGGTAGGGTGTCCCTGCCCATGGCAGGGGGGTTGGAACTGGCTGATCCTTGTGGTCCCTTCCAACCCTGACTGATTCTATGATTCTAAATCCTGCTGCATCCAACAGCAGCTTGCCCCAGGGTGGCGACAGCCAGGTGGGGTTGGGAGCTCTGTAGAGCCCAGGGATTGGACATCTCTCACCTCTCTGAGCAGCCTGGGGCAGGGTCTCAGTGCCCTCAAGGTGAAGAATTTCCTCCCAGTATCTAACCTAAATCTCCCCTTTCAGTTTCAGACCATCAGCTCTCATCCTGTCACTGCAGTCCCTGATAAAAGTCCCTCCCCAGCTTTCCTGTAGGTCCCTTTTAAGCACTGAAAAACCACCAGAAGGTCTCCCTGGAGCCTTCTCCAGGCTGAACAACCCCAATCCCCTCAGCAGAGGGCTTCCAGCATGGCCTCCTCTGGCCCCACTCCAACAGGTCCCTGTCTGTGCTGAGGACTCCAAAGCTTCCCCAGCACTGCGGGAGGGGTCTCAGCAGAGCACAGCAGAGGGGCAGAATCCCCTCCCTGCTGCCCAGGATCGGCTCTGGGTTGGCAGCTTTCATTTCTGGGCCATTTTGGTCCCATGCAATCCATATTCAATCTGCTCAGGAGGCAAAGGTTTGTCCCAGGCAGCTGTGCAGACACGGAAGAGCAGGGTGGCTCCCGTCCCAGGCTCCACACAGCCCAGATACCATCACTGCCTTTGAACCCAAGGTGAGTCACGCCCTCTCCTCTCCCAGGCTCTCTTTGGCTCCTTTCAAGCTCAGCCTGGGAGCTTCCAGCAGGAGAGGCCGAGAGGGACAGGGCAGCACTTTGCAGATCTGCTGCCATCCCCCCCTGGCATCCCTCCCCACTCACCATCAGCATCTTCAGATCTGCTCGTTCTGCTGGGTTCTTAATTAAGCTGAAATGAGAAGAAGAAGAAGCAGGAAAACCAACACTGGTTATCAGGCTGGAGAGGTCTCCAGCTTCACCATAAAAGCCACTTGGGCCTCCTGGCTGCTTTTCTCCAGAAGCATGGCAGGGTGGAAATGGCTTCAGACAGAGTCACCTCCCACAGCCCAGCTCCCAGGGAGAGCTGCAGGATCTCTTCTAGATGGTGCAGATGAACCACACCCTGCAAATGGAGAGCAGGACCCAGCACTAAGAGGGCATGAGTGAGCTCGGTCACATCCAGCCTCAGTGACTTCACAGGAGCTGTAGAAGCACCTGCAGGTGTGTCCCCCTCCTCCCTCCCCCATTAGAAGGTCTGGGAGTTGCTGGCTTGTGCCTGGTGCCAGCCAGGCTGGAGGGGGGGGAGTGACTCACAGCCCCAGCAATCTGCCTCGCCGTGCCCTTGTGCCAGGCTCAGATTGAGGAGGTGCTGGGACATTGCTAAGCAATCACCACAAATAATCCAACCTCTATTCCAACCCTTTCCCAAGGCAGCAGCTCCCTGTGGGCTCACACTGCAGCCAGGGAGAGAGATCAGAGAGAGCAAGGGAGGATGCTGCCTCCCGCTGAAACGTTCTGGGAGGAGCAGAAGCCTGCAGAGCTGTCAGGGAGGAGGACATCCAGGCCTCCTCCCCCCTCCCCTTCAGCCCCTGGATGAAATCCTTACCATTTATTTACAAACTCCTGGAAATCTTGCGTGAAAACTCCGCTGGGCAGCTTGGGAGGAGGCTGCAGAGAAAAAGAGAAGGGCTTTGTGCATCACTGGGTCAAAAAAAAAACCCAACAACCCAAAACAGTCACCTGCAGTCTCTGCTGAGCTGGGGAAAAGAGCTGTGCTCTGCAGCTCTCCTCCTCCTCCTCACTGCCCTCCCACCACCAGGGACCTGCTCTCTGCCATTTCTTCCCCTGGCTGGCAGCAAGCTGCTGCCCCAGCACGATGCTGAATCACTGCCAGGGCTGGGAAACCCAAACTGCAGCATGGCAGTTCTGGATCTAGTCTTGCAAATATCCCAGCCCTGGCAGTGCCTGAGGTGGGCAAAGCCACTCCAGAAATGACAACTAGAGAAGAGAAGGCTTCAGGGAGGCCTCAGAGCAGCCTTCCAGCACCTGAAGGGGCTACAGGAGGAGCTGAGGAGGGACTTTTGACAAGGGCTGGGAGTGCCAGGATGAGGGACAATGGTTTTGAGCTGGGAGAGGGGAGATTGAGACTGGAGAGGAGGAAGAAATTCTTGCCAGTGAAGGTGAGGAGACCCTGGAATGGGTTGCTCAAGAGTTGCGGACACCTCATCCCTGAAAATGTTCAAGGCCAGGCTGGATGAGGCTTGGAACAACCTGGGCTAGTGGGAAGTGTCCTTGCCCACAGCAGGGGGGGTTAGCACTGGAAGATCTTAGAATCACAGAATCAAAGAATCACTCAGGGTTGGAAGGGACCACAAGAAGCAGCCAGTTCCAACCTCCCTGCCATGCCCAGGGATACCCTACCCTAGATCAGGCTGGACAGAGCTTCATCCAGCCTGGCTGCAAACACCTCCAGGGATCTGGCCCCAAACACCTCCCTAGGCAACCTATTCCAGGCTCTCACCACTCCCATGGTGCAGAACTTTCTCCTCACATCCAATCTGAATCTCCCCACCTCCAGCTCTGCTCCGTTCCCCCTAGTCCTGTCACTCCCTGAAGGCCTAAAAAGTCCCTCCCCAGCTTTTTTGTAGTCCCCTTCAGATCCTGGAAGGCCACCAGAAGGTCCCCTGGGAGCCTCCTCTTCTCCAGCCTGCACAGCCCCAACTCTTTCAGGCTGTGCTCACAGCAGAGGTGCTGCAGCCCTCTCAGCATCCTCGGGGCCCTTCTCTGCACACCTCCAGCACCTCCACATCCCTCTTGTGATAGGGGCTCCAAAACTGGATGCAGCACTTGGAAGGTCCCTCCCCAGCTAAAGCACTCCATGGCTCCACCAGCACTCACCTCATTAACTATATAATCCAGCAGCTCGAAGATGGCCATGGCAGGGCGACTGTCCATGCCGTGACCTGTGTGGGGAGGAGGACACCAGCAGTGGTGAGAAGCTGCTCAGGGACAGCAGCAAGGGGCTTCATCTAGTGTGCAAAGCTGGAGTGCTGTGGGGCTTCAGGCTGGGAGAGGCAGAGGCAAACCACTTGGGAGCTGCTTCGTGGTTAAAATAAAATACCAGGGAGAGGCAGAAGAGATCCTGCAGTTTTCCCTGTGCCTGGGGGCCAGATTTCTTCCCTAGCTTGGAGCATTTGGGCAGCACCAGACCATCTGCTGTGGCAGGCTGGCAGCACTTCCAGAGCCTTCTGCTTCTGAGAGAATGGCTCAAGCAGAGCCTCCCTCAGCACTCCCATGCTGGTTTGGTGCTTCTACCACAGCTCCTAGCAAAGCTCTTCCCCAATAGTTTGAATGAAACCTGTTGGCAGCACAGACGAAGCCTGAGAAGCAGCAGGGGTGAGGACAGTGTCCCTCAAAACATGGCCCCCTTGAGGGCCATAGTCTGCACTGTCCCCAGCATGAGGTGCTCTGCTGTGGGGCTTGAGCCTGCCTGTGCAACACTGCAGGGCTTAAAGAGGCCAAAGCAGCTGAGCTCTTCACATGCTCAGGAGAGCCCTGCTGGCAAAGCTGCTCCCTCACAGCACCCAGAGAGCAATCTCCACCTCCCCATGCAAGCCCAGGAGCCCTGCCTGCACTCGCCAGAAGCTGCAGCATCAAGATGGCACCAAGGAGCCCTGCAGGGATGGCACAAGGCACCCTACAGGGATGCCACAAGTGGCTCTACAGAGAAGGTACCAAAGTACTCCTCAGAAAGCACCAAGGTGCCCTGCAGGGATAGCACCAAGGCACTCCCCAGAGAAGGCCACAGGGTACCCTGCAGGGATGGCACCAAGGCACTCCCCAGAGAAGGCCACAGGGTACCCTGCAGGGATGGCACCAAGGCACTCCCCAGAGAAGGCCACAGGGTACCCTGCAGGGATGGCACCAAGGCACTCCCCAGAAGGCACCAAGATGCCATGCAGGGATGGCACCAAGGCACTCCAGAGAAGACACCAAGTTGTCCTGCAGAGATGGCACCAAGGCACTCCCCAGAAGGCACCAAGATGCAATGCCGAGATGGCACCAAGGCACTCCCCAGAGTACCCTGCAGAGCAGAGCCTGCCTGGAAGCCTCAGCTCCCCGCCACAAGCTGGTCCAACAGCAGCCTTTGGCCACGCCCAGCCGCACCAGAGAGCGCTCCCCGACCCCTTCTCCCCCACCTCTGTGCTGGTTTCCAATGCCCAGGCAGCCCCTACCACTGATGGGGCGTCCTGGGGGCCTGGCCCGCGGCGAGATGCTGTGAGACTCTCCCTCGGCCCCGTCCACCACAGGACGGCCAAATATTGCTTCCAGTTCCTTGGAGTCTGGCGGGGGGATTGGGTACCTTCCGATTGACAGCTCCACCAGGGACAGCCCCATGCTCCAGATGTCCGACTGCACCGAGTAGTGGGTGCCCTGCAACCGCTCGGGCTGGAGGGAAGAGCAGAGAGGCACAGGGAATGTCAGCGGGACACAGCGAACAGCAGCGGAGACCAGAAGATGCTGAGGGGGTCTGGAGTGGCTCTGTGAGGAGCAAAGGCTGAGAGCCTTGGGGCTGAGAGGACTGGTGGCTGAGAGCCCTGGGGCTGAGAGCCTGGGAGCTGAGAGACCGGGGGCTGAGAGACCGGGGGCTGAGAGACCGGGGGCTGAGAGCCTGCAGAAAAGCAGCCTCAGAGGGGAGCTGAGCAATGCTCAGCAACAGCTAAAGGTTGGTGAGGGGCAAGAGGATGAGGCCAGACTCTTGCCAGTGATGCTCAGGGCATGGCATTAGTGANGGGGGGCTGAGAGACCGGGGGGCTGAGAGACCGGGGGCTGAGAGACCGGGGGCTGAGAGACCGGGGGCTGAGAGCCTGCAGAAAAGCAGCCTCAGAGGGGAGCTGAGCAATGCTCAGCAACAGCTAAAGGTTGGTGAGGGGCAAGAGGATGAGGCCAGACTCTTGCCAGTGATGCTCAGGGCATGGCATTAGTGATGCCAGGACAAGGAGCAATGGGCACAAACTGGAAACCAGGAGGAGAAACTTGCTTGGTGGGAGGGTTCTAGAGGCCTGGAGCAGGCTGCCCAGAGAGGTTGTGGAGTCTCCTCCTGTGCAGCACTTCCAACCCCACCCTGGTCATTGTGCTCCTGGGCAAGCTGCTGTGGGTGCCCTGCTCTAGCAGGGTGGTTGGTCTGGGTGAGCTCCAGAGGTCCCTTCCAACCCCTCCCTGCTGGGATTCTGGGATAAATACCCTGCAGTGAAATTAAACAGATGAGACTCAGTATCCTGCCAGTGTCTCCAGCCCAGCTCTCCACACCTCCAGGGAAAGGACTGTCCCAAAGGGGTCACAGATTCATAGAACAGGTTGGGCTGGAAGGGACCTTCGAGCTCATCCAGTTCCAACCTCCTGCCATGGACAGGGACATCTCCACCAGCCCAGGCTGCTCAAGGCCTCATCCAACCTGGCCTTGAACACCTCCAGGGAGGGAACATCCACAACCTCCTTGGGCAACCTGTGCCAGTGCCTCCCCACCCTCACTGGCCAAGAATTTGTTCCTCATCTCCAGTCTCAATCTGCCCTCTTCCAGCTCCAGGTCGTGCCCAGAAGGGATGGAGCAAGAAGCTGCTGTGCACACAGGAAGCATCTGGATGCAGCTGACCAACAGCTATGGCTGGGCAGTGTTTAGGGGTGTGGGCTAGACAGCAGGGATCTTTCTCTCTCTCTGTGTGCTCAGATCTAATGAACTCCAGCTATTAACAATTTATTAGGCTTTGAGGGGGTTTTTTTGGTTTGTTTTTTTTTTTCTTTTCCTCCTGCTCACTGCTGTTAATACCCCAGAGGAACACTGAGGAGCAGAAAGCCTTCTCCAGGCTCTTAGCATCGAAAGAAAAATTAAAAATAAACAAACCCATGCAAGTCATCCCCACTGGCAGCTGCAGGGAGCCAGGGGCTGGGCACACAGGAGCTGGCACTTTTAAATAGCCCCTGTCTAACTATAACTGTGCTTGGATAACCATTCCCAAAATATGAGAGCAGCTCAGAGCAGAGCCCAGACCTGTGCTCTGCCTGCCTGGGCCCCAGCCACACAGGGCATAGGCACAAGACCCTCACCCATCCTCAGGGTAGGGATCTGAGGACATGGAGCCAGTCAGGAGATGACTTTATGGTCATGGGCACCACATTAAGTGCAGCTGAGGCAAGGCTGGTGAGGATCCTCATTTGAAAGGGAGGCACAATCAGCTCTTCCTGCAGTTGACTCACGTTGCCTGACTCCAGTTTGGCTTTCAGTTCCCATTAGCCTCTACTAAACTGGTTTGGCCCCCATTTCGTCAGCAAGTGAACACAGGCAGAGTAAGACAGGTGCACCAGCATCCGGAGGGGACAAACTTGGAGGATGGGGAGGGACTGTGTAGAAAGGCTTCTAGTAACAGGACAGGAGGCAATGGTTTGAAACTGGAGCTGGGCAGCTTCAGATTGGACATCAGGAGGAAGTTCTGCATGGGGCAGGAGGGGTGGGGGGGGAGACTGAGACAGGCTGCTCAAAGAGGTGGTTGAGGCCCCAACCCTGGAAACATTCAAGGTCAAACTTGACAGGGCCCTGAGCAACCTGATCTGGTTGGAGGTGTCCCTGCTGACTGCAGGGGGGCTGGACATGATGACCTTTGAGGGTCCCTTCTAAACCAATGCACTCTGCAACTGTGTCCCCTCCAGGCTCGGGTTCATGGAGAGGAAGAGAAGATGCTTTTGAGCCCACAGGCTCTCCCCAAATAAACCATGGAACTATTTGTAGGATCCAAAACATCTTTCCCTGCAAGTCTCTCCACTACCACATGCATCACTGCCAGCTGAGCACAGGCTGGAGCTGACAGCTCACCAACTCCTCAGGAGGCCACAGAGCTGTCTGCTTCTCTGGCACAGGACAGTGCGTGGAGCACTGGGATCACCCCCAAGGGGAGCCAGGAACGGGGGAGCCATTTGATGAGGATGTAAACCCCCAGCAACAGCAGGAGTCAGCCACCAGGCACTGATTCTGAAGGGGCAGAGGTGAAGCCAAGCTGTAAAGCAAAGCCAGGCAGAAGTCGAAGGGAACTTACAGACATGTAGGACCGAGTGCCCACGAAAGAGTTTGCCATGGAGTCAATGAGCTGCCCACTGACCCCGAAATCACACAGCTTGATCTCTCCTCGGGAGTTCACCAGGATGTTAGAAGGCTTCACATCTGACAACAGCAAGAGAGAAGAGCATCAACACCCCTCTAGATGAAGCAGAGGGTGCTGGCACTGCGGGCAGCTATTTTTAGGTTCCTCCTCTCACCTCTGTGCATGATTTGGTGCTTCTCTCTCAGATATGCCAAGCCTCTCAGAACCTAGAAGGAAACCAAAGGCAGGATGAGATCAGAGGTGGGCAGGGAAGTGCTTCCTCCCTTCAGCAGGATACGTTGCATAAACCCAGGGAGCTGCCACGCTGCAGCCTACTAAGGGAATCCATCTGCGGCCCCCGACGTGTTCCAGGGGCTGCAGAGTTCAGTCACAGTTCTGGGAGCTACTGCCCAAGAAAGCTGCTCCTGAATCTTCTCCAGGAGAAGCCAACACCAGCCAGTGCACCACAAGGGGTGAGAGCTATGGAATGGGTGTTCTGGCTCTCTGCAACTCCGTGGAAGGAGACTGGAGCCAGGTGGAGATTGGTCTCTGCTCCCAAGCAGCAAGTGATAGGATGAGAGGCAAAAGCCTCAACTTGCCCCACTTGCTCAAGCAACAAGTGATAGGATGAGAGGCAATAGCCTCATGTTGCCCCAGAGGAGGTTTAGGTTGGACATTGGAATAAACTTCTTCACTGAAGGGGTTCTCAAAGCCTGGAACAGGAGGAGGTTGAATCCCCACCCCTGGAGGTGTTGCAAAGCTGTGGTGCTGAGGGCCAAGGTTCAGCCCCAGCCTGGGCAGAGCTGGGGAACCTGAAAGGGCTTTCCCAACCAAAATGATTCTGTGTTCCCCCTCCCCTCTGGCACACAGCACTGCCTCTCACCCCAAGTCAGGAGAGGAAAGGACACATGTGGGGAATGAAGAAGCTTCCCAAAAGCCACACAGCTGCTTCCCAAACCACCCCCAGCAAACCCTGGCCTGGCAGCCTGGGGAGCTGCCACCACTCACCGCAATGCTGACTTTGCCCAGGATCTCCTCAGGAATTCTTTTGGCTTCTTTCAACACTTGATCCAGAGAGCCACCATCCTAAAACAACAGCCAGGTGACCACCATGCCCCTGCCCAGCAGGAGAACACAGCAGCTGCTGGTACAGGGCAGTGAGCCCAGGATGGGCCAAGTGTCCAGCTCCGGAGCCCACAGCCCAAGGAGGACATGGACCTGCTGGAACAGTTCCAGAAGGTTGGAATCTCTTCACTGTGGGGACAAGATGGGAGAGTTGGGATTGTTCAGCCTGGAGAAGGCTCCAAGGAGACTTTAGAGCAGCCTTCCAGTATTTGAGGGGAGGCAGAGGAGAGCTGAGGAGGGACTGTTCAGAAAGGCCTGGGGTGACAGGCTGGGAGAGTTGGGGCTGTTCAGCCTGGAGAAGAGAAGGCTCCAAGGAGAATTCAGAGCAGCCTTCCAGCAGACACTGGAACAGGTTGCCAGAGACATGGTTGAAGCTCCATCCCTAGAGGCATTCAAGGTCAACCATGATGGAGCCCTGGGCAGCCTGTTCTGCTTGGAGGTGCCCCTGCTGACTGCAAGGGGGCTGGACAAAGTTGGACCCTTGGAGGGTCCCTCCCAAGCTGATGCCTTCTGTGATCCTGTGGAGCATGAGCAGCACAGAGCCTCCCAGCTCAGCCTCTTGCAGTGACTCAGGGTTGAGCAAACTCCATTTGCAGCTAAACCCAACTGGGTATCTGCTGATCACAACTGAAGCTTCTCACTGAAAATGATTTCCCTGCTATCTTCTATCAGCTCTGCTTCTGGCTACTTGTTCTTAGCTTCCTTCCCCATCAGCAGTAAAGGCCAAGATGGTGCTGTCAGTGCTGATCCAGAGCAGTGACAACTCTTTCCTCCAGCAGAGACAAGAGAAGACAGCAAGCTCTGGAGACTGCCTGCTTTACAACACTTCCGTTTGGCCAACCCCCAGACCTCTGCTTCCACTTCCCAAAAAGTCTGTCTGTGTCATTTTGATGCCTTCACAGCAGCAGGTGGCTCCTACCAGCCTGTATTTGTAAGATCCTGCACTTAGGTGGGTGAAATCCCAAGCACAACTCCAGGCTGGGTGGGGAATGGCTGAGAGCAGCCCTGAGGAACAGGACCTGGAGGTCTGGGGTGATGCAAAGCTCCACATGAGGCTGCAGTGTGAGTGCAGCCCAGACAGCAACTGTGTGCTGGGCTGCAGCAAGAGCAGCTGTGGGCAGCAGGGCAAGGGAGGGGATTCTGCCCCTTGGCTCTGCTCTCCTCACACCCCACCTGCAGCACTGTCTGCAGCTCTGCAGCCCCCAGCACAAGCAGGACATGGAACTGTTGGAGCCAGTCCAGAGGAGGCCATCAAGATGCTGAGAGGGCTGCAGCAGCTCTGCTCTGAGGATAGGCTGAGAGAGTTTGGGCTCTGAAGCCTGGAGCAGAGAAGGCTTCCAGAAGACCTCAGAGTGGCCTTGCGGTGTCTGAAGGGGGCTACAGGAGGGCTGGGGAGGGACTATTCACAAGGTCTGGTAATGAGAGGAGGAGGAGGAATGGTTTTGAAGTGGCAGAGGAGAGATTGAAAGTGGATGTTAGGAGGAAGTTCTTCGCAGTGAGGGTGGTGAGACACTGGCACAAGTTGCCCAAGGAGGCTGTGGAGCACAGAATGGGATCTTGGATCCCATTCTATGCTCTGTGATCCACAGCCTCCCAGGAGGTGTTCGAGGACCAGGTGGGATGAGGCCTTGAGCAACCTGTTCTAGTGGGAGGTGTCCCTGCCTATGGCACAGGGGGAGTTGAAACTGGCTGAGCTTTGAGCTCCCTTCCAACCTAAACCATTCTATGATGCTACCAGGAACACAGCAGCCTCACTGCAGCCGGAGCAGGGAGCCACTGTGTACTCCAGCACCCTGCAGCCTGTTTCAACCCCCAGCTTCAAGTCTCAGGGTGATGTGTGGTTGAGAAGAGCAGCTGGCAAGAGAAGAAGGGGACTCACCATGTGCTCCATGCAAATGGAGATCTCTCCATCACTGTAGAAGGCTCCATAGAAACCCACAATGTAGGGGGAATTGCACTCGTGCAGCACCTGCAGCTCTCGGATGATCTGGTTCCTGATGGCTGGTTTGATTTCTAAATGAATCAGCTGCCAAGAAAGAGAGGGAAAAAAAAAAAAAATATATATATATCTTCAAGGTTTTACACCTGGAAAAATATGACAGGAAGCATGGAAAGCTTCCAGAGCAATGCCCAGCACAGATCCAGGCTGGGCAGAGAACAAATAGACAGCAGTGATGAGGAAGAGGACTTGGGAGAAGCTCAGTGTGAGCTGGAACCATGAGCTCCCAGCCCAGCCCCAGCCTGTCCTGGGCTGATCCCCAGCAGCATGGGCAGGAGGGGCAGGGAAGGAATTCTGCCCCTCTGCTGATACCCACCCCGCAGTGCTGGGGCCAGCTCTGGAGTCTTCAGCATAGTACAAACAGGAACCTGTTGGAGTGGGGCCAGAGGAAGGCACAGCAATGCTGGGAGGGGCTGGAAGGGCTCTGCTAGGAGGTCAGGCTGGGAGAGTTGAGGCTGTTCAGCCTGGAGAGGAGAAAGCTCCAGGGAGACTTTAGAGCTACCTGAAAGGGCTGCAGGAGAGCTGGGGAGAGACTTTGGGCAAAGACCTGGTGAGACAGGATGAGGAATAATGGCTTCAGACTGGAAGAAGCTGGATTTAAATGAGACATCAGGAAGCAATTCTTGAGAGTGAGGAGACATTGGCACAGGGTGCCCAGGGAGGCTGTGGCTGTCCCCTCCCTGGAGGTGTTGAAGGCCAGGTTGGATGAGGCCTTGAGCAACCTGAGCTGGTAGGAGGGAGGCTGGAACTGGATCATCTTGAAGGTGCCTTCCAACCTAAACCATTCTGTGATTCTAAAGCAGCAAGTCCTGAGTGGTGGAAAGCAACAAAATCTTCAAGGGAAGCTCTCCTGGGGCACAGACTTTTGACCACTGGCAGGTGAATGAGAGGGGTAAGGGGAGAGGCAGAGCCCTGTGCAGCCTGCCAGCGACCCAAGCAGCTGCTGGCCACGTGGGGATCACACAGGACAGGGCAGAAAGACAGGTCAGAAGTTTGCTGCAGATCTGACTCAGCAGCTGGGGAACATCTCCACAAGCTGTAAGGAGGTGCTGAGGTATCAAAGAAACCACAGAAAGTAAAACAAAGCCATGAAGGTTGTGTAGGTGAAGGAGGAGCAGCTGCTGCTGCTGCTGCTGTACTCCCCAGAGGCAGTTCACAAGAAGCCAGAGGGCAGAAGATAAATGAGAGGGGCAGGAGAGAGAGCTGCTCTGGCAGGGGAGTTGGACTGGATGAGCTCTTTGGGTCCCTTCCAAGCCCTGACATCCTGTGAGCAAAAACCATTTCCAGAGTGTCCCTCCTCTGGTCATCTTCAGGTAGCCATGGGACAGGCTCTGCTCACTGCTCCCTGGGATAGGCCAAGGAGCAATGGATGGAAGCTGCAGCACAGGAGGTTGCAGCTCAACACAAGGAGCAACTTCTTTACTGCAAGGCTCCCAGAGCACTGGCACAGGCTGCCCAGAGAGGTTGTGGAGTCTCCTTTTCTAGAGCCTTTCAAGGCCTTTCTAGATGTGTTGCTGTTTGCCCTGAGCTAGATTGGATGGTCCTGCTCTGGCAGGGATGGTTGGACTGGAGGAGCTCTTTGAGTGCCTTCCAACCCCTGACATCTTGTGACAGCCCAGCCCCAGGGATGTTTGTCCTTCCCACAGGGCTCTGCAGGACAGACACTGCTGCAGCCTGCTTAATGTGGAGCCTCCAACAATCTCACAACCAGGCAGTGGGACCCAGCACCCTGACAGACTCCAGGAGGGAAGCCACCTAAGGAAAGGATGTTGCTCATGTACCCACAGAACCTTCCCAAGAGCAGGGGATACCAGAGGCTCTGAAGCTGTCCCACAGCTGAGCTGCTCTCACTGAGCAATGGCCCCTTCCACAGGGCAGATGAAGCATCTTCTGGTAGCCTATAGCAGAAGAGGTGTTGAGGGACATGGTTCAGCACCAGACCTGGCAGCTAAATAATGGCTGGACTGGAAGATCTTGAAGGTCCTTCTCAACCAAAACGATTCTGTGATCCCATGTGGCCCCTAAAAGAGTCTGAGAGCAGCCACACTCATGGCCACATGGAACTACCTTGGGGACTGGTTAAGAGGGTGGCAAGGGACATGCACCAAACCCATTCCTTCACCTGCCATTTCCAGTCCCTGTCAGCCACGACCTAGGATTCTACAGAGATCTTCTTCCTACTGCTTCTGCCCAGCTCAGCTGAGTTCATCACAACCAGCTTCACTGGAAAAAAAACCTCCAGGCCCCAGGGAGGAGTCACAGAGAGCACAGCCTCACCTAGGGCAGGACCCAGAGACAGGCAGAGCAGCTCTGAGATGAGCACAAGGAATCAGCACAGCAGAGACAGGGACCTGTCAGAGCAGGACCAGAGGAGGCCACAGCAGTGCTGGCAGGGCTGGAAGCCCTCTGCTGTGAGGCCAGGCTGACAGAGTTGGGCTTGGGCAGCCTGGAGAAGAGAGGGCTCTAAGGAGACCTTTTGGTGTCCCTGCAGTGCTTAAAGGGTTGATTAGAAAGCTGGGGACAGAGTTTTGATCAGTCACTGCTGTGACAGGACAGAGGGTGAGGATTTGAAACCAAAAGAGGGAAATTTAGACCCCACACGTGGAAGAATTTTTTTTTCCCCTGAGGGTAGCCTGTCCCAGGCTGTCCAGAGAGGTGGGAACTGCCCCAGCCGTGGAACCTTTCCAAGTCAGATCGTTTGGGGCTCTGAGCAGCCTGCTCTGGTTGGGGATGTCCCTGCTGACTGCAGGGGGGTTGGACTGGGTGACCTTTAAAGGTCCCTTTCAACCCAAACCTGTCTGTGAAGTCTCACAAAGTGAGAGGCCAGGGTGAGTGCTGGACCCTCCAGCACAGCCCCCTCCTGCTGCCCCACCCCCCCAGTTACCTTCCGTGCCATAATGAGCCCCGAGGGTTTGTGCTGCACTTTGGTGACCACACCACCATTGCCAGCCCCCAGTTCAGAGATCCTCTCAAAGTCATCATCCTTCAGCTCTCCCACTTTGGCTTTCTGCGTGAGAAAAGCTTCCAGGCGCTTCTTCTGCTGCTCATCCAGCTCCAGCTCCTCAAGCTTCTTCTGAAGGTCCACCAAGTTCGCCCTGGAGAAGGGAGGAGAGGTCAGGAGAGCTTGAAGGCAGCGCCAGGGAAAGAGGGATTGAGGTGTTTTGGGGAAGTGGAAGCAAATAAATGAAACTCCTCCCCTGACAGGGGCTAAGCCCCTGAAAGAGCAAAAAGCTCTGGAGAGAGGCAGAGCTTAGCCTGCCAGGCAGGGTCACGGAGAGCCATGGTGCAGCATCTACCTACCATGCACATCCCCTCTGGAGAGGAGCTTCAGGGCAGTCAGCTGCCTTGGGACAGCCAAGGAGGAGGGAAAAGCCTCCAGCCCTTAAAGAGGCAGCAGCCTCTCCCTCCACGGGAATCACAGAGCAGCAGGGGCGGGCAGGGGGCCTGGAAAGATCACCCAGTCCCGTCCCACCCCCCCACACCAAGCTTGGGTTTCACTGTGAAACCTGAGAGGAACTTTCCACGGTGTGCAGCAAGCCCCTGCTCCATGGCACCCCCCGGAGCACAAAGGGGAGTCTGTGCTGCCCCAGCACCTGCTGCGGAGCTCTCGCTGCCCACCAAGGCCCAGCTGCTCTCTCTCCCATATGCTCTCCACCCTCTTACCCTCCCCTCCAGCACCTACAGNAATGCCCTGCCCACGCCATCCTCCCCAGACATCCTGCCCTTCCAGCCCTCATTATCCCAGAGGTGTTGTACAATCTTAACGAGTCTGTGATCACTGCCCCACAACGCAGTGCCCTGTTCGAGAGAGGGAAATACTGGAGGGGGTCAAACAGAGGCTCCAA
>VWZI01010738.1:0-21692 GCA_013396835.1 Psilopogon haemacephalus
AGTTGACACAAACATGGACAATGACTTTGATCTTGATTGGAAACATCGAGGGGAACTATTCTTGGCTTGGTGGGCCACGATTCATCTGGACATCAAGGCAGAGATGCAACATACCAATGGGTGCGTGATACGTCAGTTGACTTATCCATGGACGCTATTACCCAAGTCATACATGACTGTGACATTTGTGCTGCTATTAAGCAAGCCAAGCAACTCAAACCCTTATGGTATGGTGAGAGATGGTCAAAGTACAAGTATGGTGAAGCATGGCAGATTGACTACATCACTTTACATCGTTCTTGTTCTGGCAAGCAGTATGTGCTAACAATGGTAGAGGGAAGCACCGGATGGCTGGAAACCTATCCAGTTCCGCATGCTACTGCACGTAACAACATTCTTGGTTTGGGGAGACAAATCATGTGGAGACATGGAACTCCAGAGAGAATTGAATCAGACAATGGCACTCATTTCAAGAACAATCTTGTGAAAAACTGGGCCAAAGAGCATGGTATTTTGTGGATCTTCCATATACCCTACTATGCACCAGCTTCAGGAAAGTTCGAACGCTACAACAGTTTGCGAAAGACCACCGTAAAGGCCATGGGGGTGGAACTTTTAAAAACTGGGAAAAGAATTTAGCACAAGCAACCTGGTTGGTAAACAGTCGGGGTTCTGTAAACAGAGCAGGACCTGCCCAATCAGATGTGGTACCTACAGTGGATGGTGATAGAGTTCCTGTTGTACATGAAAAGAACCTGTTAGGGAAAACTGTGAGGGTATTTTCTCCTTCGGGCAAAGGGAAGCCTGTCTGAGGGGTGGTTTCTGCAGAAGGTCCTGGTCATACATACTGGGTAATGCAGGAGAATGGTGAAATCCAGTGTATTCCACAGATGAATCTATCCTTAGCTGTAAGATTTGTTTTGTAACATTTTACTTCTCATATATGTGCTTTATAGAATCTCCAAAAGTCAAGAATTTGGTTTTCTACTTTGTAGTTCTGCTTTTGCTATTAAAAGTGCACATAAAGTTTGTCCAGATATAACTTGTTACAATAAGTTTTAGCCTTCGTTGAAGTGGTAGCAAGACACTAACTCTATAGTTCAGCCTGAGTTTCATTTGTGCTATCTTTTCAGTTTTCAGGGGGGTTAGTACAATGTGTCTCCAGGCATGAAAAATCAATGTGTGTCTTAAAGAATGTAGTAAAATGTCTTAAGAAAAGGAAAATTCAAGTGTCCAAATGAGTCCATCAGGCTTTTACCCTCTTTCTGATGTGGTGGGAAAGTGAATGATTACAGGCTTGAAGCTTTTTTTGAAGCAGACACAGCTGTAATATGCAGATGAGAGGATATTGCCTTGGCTTGATCTCTTTTTGCCCGGTATAAATGTTTAATAATCATAAAGGTAATCAAATGAAAGAACAACTGGTAAATTGTTGGAAAGGAGGGATTGATTCAGATCCAAACCTGGCAAGAAGATGCTGATGCACTAAAGTTATGACATTATAGTAATTATAATTACTTTATCAAAGATTGGGGAGTATCAATGTGTGTTGCCCCTTTGGCCAGCTAGTGCTACATTTGGACCTTTTGAACAACAGAATTGTGTTTATGGACCACTTAGAAGCAATGTGTTCCCTTATTTAGTTAAGTATTTGCCAAGCATGACATCAGCAGAATTCTATCATTGTTGCCTTTACCTGGGATAGTGCTGTCAAAGCCAGCAATAGCAGTCTGATGCACAGCACAAAGCACGAAGTCCTCGTAGCAGTCTCACTCAGAAACTGTAGATTGCTGTGAGTATTGATTGCCCATCATCAATCAGTGTAAGCTGTTAATTTCTGCCATCTGGACAGAGAGAGATTTTTATCAAGAAAGTGAAAATGTCAAGATAGGTCATGCACATGGACTGAAATTTGTTTAACATAGGGAAATGGGAGGAGATCAGTTCCTGACTCAAAAAGGAGCGCTAGACTCAGTATGATGTGTTGTTAAGATAAATTTAGCAGGGAATGTGACCAGTAAGATCTCTGACTAGTGGTTTTGTTAAGGTGATCTCACTTTTTGTGAAAGGTGAAGGCAAGCTTCAGTGGAAGCAACAGTGTTAGAAGCCCTCATCCCTGGAGACATTCAAGGTCAAGTTGGGCAGTGCTTTGAGTAACCTACTCTAGCTGAAGATGTCTCTATCCATTGCAAAGGGGTGGACTAGATGACCTTTAAAGACAACCAAAACCATTCTATGAATGGGCTGTACTTCAACTTCTCTCCTATTTAACTGACTGCATCTTTTCCTGTTTTTATGTCAGGCCAGACAATACATCTGGAATGGTAAATGACCTCTCTGAGACCTTGGCCTCTTCATCCATTGTAGAGGTGACTGTGTCCAAATGATGACAAAGCCAAATAGTGTGTTTTTATAGGAGGCTTTAGATAGTCATTGAGGACCAGAGTAAGATAAAGTGCATTGCCTCTGCGAGTGGGAACATAGCACTTCATTCCAGTGTGAGTGGCTTGGCTTGAAGTGTAGGGAATGTCCATGTGAAATGCAGCTGTGATATCTGCTAATTTCCTAGAGGTAATGGAGTCAAATATGGGAAGTGTTTTTTATCCAGGTGGAATCTGAGAGTGACCTTTTAGATCCACATAAATACTACAGAGTGTCTCTTACTCATGGGAAATTGTGGGAGTTGCTTTCTCTTGAAATGAGACCTTGAGAGATGGTGATGATGTATGGCATCTAGTAAAACTCTCTTCTAGTCTCGGTATTGATGAAAGTTGCCGTTAAAGTTGACCATGGGATCCTTAAGCAGATACAATGCTAAGTGTTGTACAGAGTTCTGTGCTTCTTATCGGTAGTGCCTAGAATCTCCTTTGCTTGAAATTTTTGTTTGTTAAGGATGTTTAAATATAATCCTATTAGTAGCTTTGGTTCAGAAAAAAATTTTGAGCTTCTCATCTAAAAGTGTTTTATCAATCTAATGCACTTTTCCCACTTAGGCTTATCCTTGCTTTATGCCATGTGATTTGCAAAATGAAGTTGAGTATATCTGGCTTTAGGTCAGTGATTACAGATAAACAGGCTTTTGTAATGCAATGTGTTTAGCAAATAAAACTCTGAGAGCTTTTAAAAATGAGTAAGTTTGCAGATGGCACCAAGCTGGGTGGCTGTGTCAATCTGCTAGAAGGCAGGGAAGCTTTAGAGTGGGATCTTGGCAGGTTAGACTGATGGGCCAAGGCTAATTGTGTGAGGTACACCAAGGTCAAGTGCCTGCATCTGGGTCATTTCAACCCTGTGGTAAGCTACAGACTTTGAGATGTGTCATTGAAAAGCTGCAACTTGGAGGGGGACCTGGGGGTATTGATTGGTAATTGAAGGGATATGAGTCAGCAGTGTGCTCAGGTGGCCAAGAAAGCAAATGACATCCTGGCTTGATTAGAAACATTGTGGCCAGCAGGAACAGTGAGGTGAGCATCCCCTGTACTCAGCACTGCTGAGGCCACACCTTGAGTATTGTATTCTTTTCTGGGCCCCTCACTACAGGACATTGAGGGCTGGAGGGTGTCCAGAGAAGGGCCTGGAGCACTGGTTCTGTGAGGAACATTTGAGACAACTGGAGTTGTTCAGTCTGGAGAAGAGGAGCCTGATGGGAGACTGACAGTGATGAAGAGACGGGATGCTACTTGATGCAAGCAAGATGTCTGTTTATTGCATACAAAGCACCAGCTTATATATTCTAAAAATCAAAGCTTTTTACACTGTGTCAAGTATTAATTGGCTAGTGCAGCTGTGTACAGCAGCAATTGGCTAGCAACACTTTATTGTGACACAACTCCTTATTCAGGACAAAGCTTACATGCTTTTTACTTGCCACTGCTTAAATCCTAGACACTCATTATCTCTTAGAAAAACATCTGCCAAGTTTCATCTCTTTAGACCTTCCGCAGTATCTATCTGTGCTCTACCAGTACCTTTACACTAGTTCAGTTGCAGTCTGTACCCATGGTTTTTGTCCCACTAAAGTCAAAACATCTCTGCATGTCAGTCTCTCAGTACTCTGAGCAAAGGGTAACAAAGGAATTCTCTACAGGAGACCTCATTGCTCTCTACAACAATCTGGAGAGAGGTTGAAGTGAGGAAGGGAGCAGCCTCTTCTCCTTGATGACAAATGTGAGGACTAGAGGAATTGGTTAAAAGGTGCATCAGAGGCGATTCAGGCTGTGTGTTAGGAAATATTTCTTTACAGAGAGGATTCTCAGATGTTGGAATGGTCTGCCAGGGCAGTGCTGGTGTCACCATCCCTGCGTCCATCATGCAGGTGGACCTGGTGCTTGTGGACATGTTTTATTCTTAACTCTTCAGTGCTGGTTTGAAGGTTGGACTGGATGATAGTGTTTCTTTGTTTGAAGCCTTGATTAGATATGTCATGCTGCAGAGTATCTAGAGGACCAGCGTATCTTCTGATGCAGTCGTTGAATCCAATACAGGAATCCTGCAGGCTGAAGCCCCTGCCTTAGTCTTTCTTTAAATGGTGCTTTATTTATAAGCTTTAGTTGTAATCGCTCGTAAAAAAGAAGTTATAATCAAATGAACACTTGATCCATATTCATTTGCAGATGGCAGGGACTCATCTCTGAGACTTGCCAGTCCTTAGCAGTTGGTTGAGCATCTACAAAGTGCTGTAGCTTTAGTAACAACAGTGTTTTGAATCTACAACTCTGAATGTTATGGAATCAATAGATGTTGGCATTGCTCCTGTTTGTGAGTTTTGAATAGCAGCAGCAATTAAAGCAGCTACATCTAATGTATTGTAAGGTATAAATCTCATCCTTTGATCAAGGGAGTGGAACATCTTGCTTATGAGGAGTGACTGAGGGAGCTGGGGCTGTTTAGTTTGGAGAAGAAGAGGCGAAGGAGTGACCTTATTCATGTTTATAAATATGTAAAGGGTGAATGCCAGGAGAATGGAGCCAGACTCTGCTTAATGATGCCCAATGACAGGGCAGGGGACACTGAGTGGAAATTGAGGCATAAGAAGTTTCATGGAAACATGAGGAATATTTTTCTTTCTCTGTGAGGATGACAGAAGACTTGGACAGACTGCCCAGGCTGGGTTGTGGAGTCTTCCTCTCTGGAGATATTCAAGACCCACTTAGATGTGTTCCTGTGTGATCTGGTATAAGTGTTCTTACTCTGGCAGGGCAGTTGGACTAAATGATCTTTTTGAGGTCTGTTCCAACCCCTAAAATTCTGTGATAATTTCTGCACCGAGGGCTTTTTTCCCCATACAAGGTGATGTCACTGTCAGTTGCTCCAAACATGACTGTATATAAATATTTGGCCACTATTCACTATGCTAGAAGAGATGATAGTTAGTTGGGACTGAGTGTATGATTTGGACCTCTTAATCTGGGTTTATTTATGCTTTGGAGAACTTCAAATTGTTTGCATCCTTCTCTGAAATAAACCCAGGACTGAAGAGTTACACTAAATTATATTTTGATGGTCAATGCATTTGCCCACAACTTTCTGTCTGGATTTTATTATTGGAAGGTAATATGGTCATTTAGAAAACGACTTAGGCTGCAGTATTTGTGTTGTCAGTTTTGTTTTCCAGGCATAACAGTTCTGTTTGCTTTCTCTATTTGTGGAAAGCTTAAATCATCATAAATCATGTTTTCAGGGGCTGTGATTCTCATGTTACTCTGTTTTATGCAGATATGACTGTCTGTATTTAGGCAAGCTGTCATCTGTAACCTGGCCTTAGCTAAATAATTTCTTATAAATCACAAACCTGATTGAACTTGTATTACCAGGTGAAACCACTTCTTCACTTGAAAACTCGTCCCAAATGAGTAACTTTTCAGTGTTTAAATCAAAATTGCCATCCAGGCAGGAGGAAAAAAGCAAAGTATGTGCTTTCTTATATTGGCCTTAGACAAGCAGTCTGCCAGCTTATGGAGAAAGGCTTGAATTCTAGTTTTGTTTGTCTTTATAGGACTAATAGATTTAGAAGACCTTTGCTATAAAGTCAGAATATGTAGTTTAAATGTAGTGATGTTACTGTTCCTTTTCATCTGAGGACCAGGCGTCAGTCACTTTGGGATGTTAATAGTTTTTAAACAAAGTTTAGTGCTTGCTGATTAAAATCAGGCTTAATCTGTACAACTCTTTGGTGTGTAAAGTTTGAAATTATGTTTTATGTCTTAAGAGGGCTGTGAAGCTGAACATAGCATTGCCTGTGATGTGCAGACATTCTGAAGTTCCATTAAAATGAAGGTAGGGTATGTGGTAAGGCTTACCACAGAATGTCAGGGGCTGGAAGGGACTATGAAAGCTCATCCAATCCAACCCTCCCTGCCAGAGCAGGGCTGCCTGTAGCAGATCACACTGGATCACATCCAGGCAGGTCTTGAATATCTCCAGAGAGGCAGACTCCACACCCACCCTGGGCAGCCTGTTCAAATCTTCTGTCAGCCTCACAGGGAAGAATTTTTTTCTCATGTGTCCATGAAACTTCGTATGCCTCATCTTCCACCTATTGCCCCTTGCCCTGTCATTGGGCACCATCAAGAAGAGCCTAATTCGGTCCTCTTGGCACTCACCCTTCACATATTAATAAGCAGGAATGAGATCACGTCTTGGTCTCCCCCTTTCCAAGCTAAAGACCCCCAGCTCCCTCAGCCTTTCGTCATAAAGAAAGTGTTCCACTCCCTCAATCATCTGTTCCAGTTTGTGGCCACAAGCCCAACTGAGACTGGGGGACACAAATGACTCTTACCCTTTTCCAGAAGTAAGAATTGGGCTACTGCACACTGACTGGAAGTTTAAAGAGAAATTCTATTTACAAGAGCATATATACAAAACTCAATCAGGTAGAATAAGTACAAAAGAAACCCCACTAGTCTCAAACTGGCCTTCTAGAGTCCTTCACTCCTTAACCCTCAGTTGGCCTGAGGGTAGGCCGAAACTGCCCTCCTCAGTTGAGGCCTAAAAGGCCTCAGCAGGTGGCAGCTCCCTGCCAGCCATCTCCCCTGTCAGCCTTAAGAATGTGTGCTATTCCAGGAAAAGTGAAGAGAGGGAAAGGCAGGGAAGAGATCAGTCAGGCACTATCTTTTAAGCTATGATATGGGAAGGTGGAATAGAATAACAACATTACAATATCCTGGGACCAGGAGGTCCATCTGTGTGGGATGAGCCTCTGTCCCTGTGGTGTTGTTAAGGGTGACCTAGGATTCCTCAAACTATCACATTGCTAACACTCAAAGCACAGAGTCCTCGTGGCTCTGTGCTGGACTCTCTCCAGCAGTTCTCTGTCCTTCTTGAACTGAGGGGCCTAGAACTGGACACAAAATGTATTGGTTATCTCAAAATAGGTACTACACATTGGATTTCAGTGAAGTGAGAAGCTGAGCTGTTCCAGGAGTGAGCAATTAGTGCTGTTGAACTTAACCACAGCCTTGCATTCCTGATTGCTTGTCAGCTTGCCAAACTGGGAAACTTTTCTGGCATTCCTCACTCTCAGGTTTGTTTACATAACATACTAAGCACAAGATTGTCCTTTTTGAAGTTCAGGAGGAATGTTACCCAAGGCTTTATACGATGTGGAAATCAATTTTATGCAGTCATCTACCATAGATTTTTCCCTGCTTCACTTCAAGCAATGAAATTTAACTTGCTTGTGTTTATTCTCCACATTTCTTGTCTCCTCTGCCTCCATTGCTAGCTTTATATCTGTCCTTAGACAATGATCTTGTTTCTTTACTATGGTAAATAGTAATGTTTAGAGTACATACTTAAATCTGTTTCCAGCTCAGGGATCCCCAACATAAGAAAGAGGAGGGCCACAGAGATGGAGCTACATTTCAATATCTGAAGGGGATGTGTAGGAAGGGTGGAGGACAGTTGTAGTGGTCTTGGGTGTCACCCTAAAACCCCTGCACCGCCCTCCCTCACCCCAAGAATTCAGCCAGACTAGACTCTGCCAGTTGGAAGTGAAAGAATGAAGCTTTATGTATTTATGCCTAGTACAACTTACAATTATTTATGGCTGTATACAGTGATATGTGAGTTAAAAGTAATACAGAAATACAAAACCTGTCCCAGCAGCCAGAGTGCCCAGGAAAGGCTTCCAACCAACATCTTTCCTTCTTTCCACCCTTTCTAACCCCTTCCTCTATCTCAGAATCTCCCTTACGTGCAAGGTGAGTTGGAAGAGGTCGGCAAGAGAGGGTTAAGAAGGAGATGATTAGTTGGGTTACACAGATCCAGGCAGAAGAGTTAATTATGACCAGAGCCAGACAGAGACTGTCTTCTCTGTGTTTGTCTCCTTGTTTTTATATGCTGAAGCAAACCTATGAGTGAAATAGGCATCATATTGTTTTTCTTTCCACAGTCAATGATCTAATTTCTCTCATTAAAAAGTATTCTAATTAGCTTTAAACCAGCATGACAGTTTAGAAGGGCTTGTGGTGATAGGATGAGTGGCAATAGTTCGAAACTGGAGCAGGGCAGATTGGATTTAGGTAGGATACAAAGGAGGAAGTTCTTTACAATGAGAGTGGTAAAATACTGGAGCAGACTACTCAGGGATGATGTGGTTGAGGCCACATCCATTCCTGAAGACATTCAAGATCAGGCTTGATGTGGCCCTGCGCATCCTGATGTATTTGGAGGTGTCCCTGCTGACTGCAGGGTATTGGACAAAATGACCTTTCAGGGTCCCTTCCAACCCAATGCAATCTCTGAATCTGTGAAGCGTGGGAGGTGTTATTTATTAATTTCCTGTCCATTTGTTAGTGATGTTTCATGAGGCTTCCGATGAAATGTGCAACAGCTTTTGTTAAACGTCCATCTCATGATTGTACAGTGTTAGTGATTTCCCTACTTAGTCGTAGAGCTGTATTTGCAGGATGTCCTCAAGGCGTCTCCGGTGTTTCTTGCTGTAGAGGCTGCTCCTGCCACATGGAAGGTGTGGTATGTTCTGGGCTGACAACATTTGCCTCTAGTAATTGTGCAGGGGATGTGGCAGGACTCTATTCCTTGCCATGCAAACAGTACCTGGAACTTTCAAGGCCTTGAAACCATCCTTACTTACTGCTCAGTAAATCCCACACTGCACAGAGTTACAATATACACTATTTTTACAATGAATCACAGAATCACAGAATTAATCAGATTGGGAAAGACCTTCAATAACATCGAGTCCAACCCATCACCTAACACCTTCTAATTAACTAAACCATGGCACTAAGTAGTCTTCTCTTAAACACATCCGGAGATGGTGACTCCACCACCACCAATGGGGCAGCCCATTCCAATGCCAATCTCACTCTTGCTGTGAAGAACTTCTTCCTAATATCTAGCCTGAACCTGCCCTGGCACAGCTTGAGGCTGTGTCCTCTTGTTCTGTCACTGGGTGCTTGGCAGAAGAGACCAACCTGCACCCGGCTCTTTTCAGGTAGCTGAAAGACGCAATAAGGTCTGCCCCGAGCCTCCTCTTCTCCAGGCTGCACACCCCCAGCTCCCTTAGTTGCTCCTCACAGGGCTGTGCTCCAGCCCCCTCACCAGCCTTGGTGCTCTTCTCTGGACATGTTCAAGCACCTCTCCATCTTTCTTAAATTGAGAGGCTCAGAACTGGACACAGTACTTCAGGTGTGGCCTAACCAGTGCTGAGCACAGGGGCAGAAGGACTTCCCTGGTCCTGTGGGAATAAATTCAGTGCAGTGCAGTGCAGAACAGCTTCAGAAGGTAAAGGCGCTCTTGAAGGCAGAGAGGTGTTTTTGCTGTCAGCCAGGATCTCTTGACTCGTGGTGTCCTCACATTCTTGAATCCATAGAAAACAAAGTGGTCTTGCACGAGTTGTGTCAAACAAGAAGCAATACTATGAGTACATTGTGAAATGCACAAGACATTTGTTCTTCTTGATTGCAAAACAAGAGCTTCTGAGCCTTACATTGTTCTCTCCCTGTCTCATCCCCACTCAGACTTAACAAGGAAATGAATAAACAGTTGAAGTAAGAATTGTCTACTTTGGAGGCTGTCATGGGAATTGTGGTGGGTTTAGGAAATCACCCCCTAAACTGAAATTTGCCAGACCAGCTCAGATGGCATGGAAGTAAGACAAAACTCTATTTTAGAATCATAGAATTAGTCAGGGCTGGAAGGAACCGTAAGAATCATATAGTTCCAAACCCCCTGCCACACCTAACACTAGATCAGGCTGTCTAGAGCCTCATTCAGCCTGGCCACCTCCCTGGGTAACCTGTTTCAGGGTCTCACCACTCTCATGGTGAAGAACTTCTTCCTAACACTCTGTCTGAGTCTACCCATTTCTAGCTATGTTCCATTCCCCCAGTCTTATCACTACCTGACATCCTAAAAAGTCTTTCTTGTAGGCCCCCTTCAGATACTGAAAGACCACGATAAGGTCACCTCGGAGCCTTCTCTTCTCCAAACTGAACAGCCCTGACTCTCTCAGTCTCTCCTCACGGCAGAGCAGTTCCAGCCCTCTGATCATCCTTGTGGTCCTTCTCTTGACATGTTCCAGCACTTCCATATCCCTCTTGTAATAGTGGCTGTGGAACTGGAGCTGGAAAAGTTGGACGCAGGTGGGGTCTCATCAGCGTGGAGTAGAGCTTTACTGCAAAGCTAAATTTACAGGCATATATACACAATATATTTACATGTATTTACAATTATATACAATTTAGAAATAATACAGGAATCCAGTCTTCCTCCCCCAGACAAAGAAAACCCAGAAGGGGCCAACACCACCCTCTCACTCCTCATACAGAAAACTAGCAAGATCTCACCTGTGATCTGGTCAGTCAAGGTTAGTATTCAGTGTGGAGAAGTCAGAGATGAGTTAACAGAGCCAGTGCCCAAAAGCCAAGAGAGCAAAATTGTTTATATAACATTTGCTTTTTATTGCAGTTAACAAACCAATGAATGATATAGACTTGATAATTATTTTCTTTTTACAGCAAATGATCTAATTTATTTAAATTCTGCACTGAACTTTCAGGGAAAGTACTGCTTTCTCTTGCTGGAAGTATTCCAGTAGGCCTTAAACTGCCACAGGAACAGAACCACAGAGATCAGGTATTGCAGCATGAAAAGCAGAGAAGCTGTGTGTTGACATTCTCTGTTTCTATACATACACATATATGTGCTTCCATATAGACAAGACATGCTCCTCTTCATTCCTCTAGGGCAGAAGGGAGACAATTCACTGCCTTGTGCATTTTAATTTATTTTTTTTTCTTTCAATGACTTAATGTGCTGACTTATCACTGTTCTTTTGATCTTGTGAGACTGTCATGAAATGCTTGCAACTATTTAATCTGTAGGTGTTTTGGAGTTAGCATGTGGGCAGGGATCAGAAAAGCTTTTTAAAAATCTCCACATGAAATTAAAATACTCTGACAGTCAAATATTTGGGTCCAGGTATTTTCATTAACACTTAAATATTCCTCATTCCACTGTTTTCTAGCATAACATGAAAAACTCACTGATCAACTAATAATAATAATTTTGTTTGTGTGACATCCTTTATGCTATGCATTGAAGTGTATCCTGACGAGCTGTTGTATTTAACTATCTCATATATCTGTGTAACTTAAATGATTCTATCATTCTTAAAACTTGTGCGAACTTATAGTGGCTTTCCTCTACCTGAAGACCACCTGCAAGAAATCTGGGGAAGGAGTTTTTACAAGGACTTGTAGTAATAGGATGAGAGAGAATGACTTTAAACCGAAAGAGGGCAGATTGAGACTAAAGATTAGGAAGAAATTCTTTACAGCGGGGGTGGTGAGACACTTGAACAGGTTGCCCATGGAAGTTGTGGATGCTCCATCCCTGTAGTTGTTCAAGACCAGGGTGGATGAGGCCTTCAGCAACCTGGTCTAGTGGAAGGTGTCACTGTCCACGGTAGGAAGGTTAGAACTAGGTGATCTTTAAGATCCCTTCCAAACCATTCTGTGATTCTGTGGCCATTCCTTACATAATGAGGTCCAGGTTGGCATTATCTATTTTAAGTCAAGGAGCTGTGTATCCATTTTCATGGTAGAGCCGCATGGACTTCTTGTTTGTTTTGATTCAGTTTCCTCATAAATGGAAAAAATAATTGAAGTATAGTAGTAAAAGAATTGTATTCATAGAAGGTACTTATTTATACAGGATAACTATTTGGATTTCTGTCAGCTTCTCCTGTTTAATTTGTCCTCTGAAATACATACCTAATACCTGTACCTGCAAAATCTTTTTAGTCCCTCTGTATATTTTCTAGGAGTGTTTTGCTTACTCATTCAGGTTGGTGCACTCACATCCTCTCCCTTCTCCAGGTCAGTAATCGAGGTACAGTTAGGTGGCATTTAATAGTCAGATAAGAAATAAGCATAGAACTGTATCTTAACTCTCAAGTCACTGGCCTGTATGGTTTTTATGCTTCAATGGTCTTTCATGTTTATATGAAAATTCCTGTTGTCCAGTACTCCTGCAGCTTGTAAATCATGATTTCTACATTATTGATTTTTAATGAGGACAAGAATAGAGCAATCAGAAAACAAATTCATTACATTAGCAAGAAAAACAAAATGCATAATGTATTGTGCCAAAATCAAATGGCTTCTTTGACTGTTGTCATTTTGGCATTTTGAGCAACCTCACAACAGCAGCGAAGACTGAGCAGTGAATAATAGGTGGCTTGTCTGTGCTGAGCAGAGTAATGCAGGTGAGCCAGTGACTTTTACTAGCTGATCAAAAAGTCCCTTGTACTCCTTCCCAGTGTTTTTAGGCAGAAGTCGAAGGGAGTCCAACAGCTGATGAATGCTGGGTGAAACAAATGGAATCACAGAGTCACAGAATGGTAGGGTCTGGAAGTGACCTTGAAAGATCATCCAGTACAACCCCTCTGCCAGAGCAGGATCACCTGAAGGAGGTAACTCAGAAATGCATCCAGGCAGGTTTTGAATGTCTCCACAGACAGAGACTCTCCAAGCTCTCTGGGCAGCCTTCTCCAGGGCTCTGTCACCCTTACAGGGAAAACATTTTTGTTTATGTTCATGTGGAACCTTCCTGTGCTTAATCTTGCACCTGTTGCCCTTGTCCTGTCATTGGGCATTTCTGAGCAGAGCCTGGCTCTGTCCTGATACTGCCCTTCACATCTTTATAGACATGAATGAGATCACCTCTCAGCCTCCTCTTCTGCAAGCTAGAGCCTTGATTGCCTCAGTCTTTTGTCACAATGCAGATGTTCCACTCTCTTCAGCATCTTTGTGGCTCTGTCCTGGACTCTTTCAAGCTATTCCTTAGGAGTTCATTTCCTGAAAGTGTCATGCTCTGAATCAGTTTTAAGCATCCCATATTACTGTGTTAAAACAATTCATGTGTACCCCAAACCTGGCCTGCTGCCTATCAAGACCTGTGGGATAAGTAGGGTTATAGACAGTTTTTTGTGCTTAACTTCAGGTCTATAGAATCCAGTCAGAACTTCTCTGCCATTGTAAGGAGGTTTGCTCTGCTCTTGTCAGAAATATCCTGACAGTTAATTGGGCATAAATTAAAACGGGGAATGAAATTGGTGTTGTGTCCTCTGATAGGGCTGTATATATTGCTTATTTCTCCAGTCTTAGAGATCTTCAAAATATCCCTGGGATAAATTTTGCTCCTGTGGCGGAATTAAGGGATATTCTATTTGATGTTTCTTCCTTGCTTAAGAATGACTGAATCTTGAGTTCTGTCTTTGCAAATACACTCTTATTTAAAGTGTGAGAAATGGATGTATCTAATCTGGAAATCTAATGATTTATTTTTATATTGAAGTATTTTCTTTATGTAGAGGACAATCTGAACTGTAAAAGTCAGAGCTCTCCTACCCTGAAAAGCATCCTGCTACCTGAATTAGCTTTGAAAGAAGAGTTTGACTGAGTTGACATTGATTTTTTATACCAGTTGGTGTGCTTGCTTTTATTTCCTTGCAAGATCTTACCACCACATAGAAGTTTTGTTTAGCCAGCCACTGGAGGCTTCTTTTTTGACTGGAATACAGTTGCTGTTATCTGATCCATGTTATAGCTGCATACTTCCTTAATCTGCTGTAGCTCATTATTTTATAGAACTACAGTAATAATTGGATATATTTGATCCATGGGCCAATGTAGAAGGGCATGAACTTCAGGGCATGAACTTCAGCAAGGCCAAATGCCAGGTCCTGCACTTGAGTCACAACAAACTCAGTTAATGTTGCAGGCTTGGGGAAGTGTGGCTGGAAAGATGCCTGGCAGAAAGGGACCTGGGGATTGCAATGGATAAGCAACGAAATATAAGCAAGCAACATGCCCAGGTGGCAAAGAAAACCAATGTCATCCTGTCTTGAATCAGAAATGTTGTGTCGAGCAGGGATAAAGAGGTGATTGTCCCCTTGGACTCAGCTCTGGTGAGCCCCCATCTTGAGTACTGTGTTCAGTTTTGGGCACTGCAATAAAAGAGAGAGTGGAGGTGCTGGAGCAGGTCCAGAGCAGGTCCAGAGGAGGGCAAAAAAGCTTGTGAAGGACCTGGGAAGTAAATCTTATGATGAGCGACTGAAGAAGATGGGGTTGGTTAGTGTGGAAAAGAAGAGACCTTGTTGTCTACAGCTACCTGAAAATAGGTTGTGGAGATTGATAGGTTGATGCTGTTCTCACAGGTAAATAGTTATAAGAACAAGAGATAATGGCCTCAAGCTGTGACTGGATAGGTTTAGACTGGACATTAGGAAATATTTTTTCCCAGCAAAGACACTGGAATGTGCTGCCCAGGGAGGTGCTGGAGTCACCCACACTGGATAAGTTTAAAGGTCATTTGGATGTGGTGCTTGAAGATACCAAGGGGACGTTTTCTAAGCTTACGACCCTAGGCTTTCCATGTGCAGACTTTGATTGCTTCAAGGATCTGCTGGATGAAGCCCTAGAGAGAAGAGGGGCCCAGGACAGCTGGACAGTATTCAAGAATCACCTCCTCTGTGTCCAGGAGCAATGTATACCAACAAAGAGGAAAGCAGGGAAGAATGCCAGGAGGCCTGCCTGGCCAAGCAAGGAGCTTCTGGACACAAAAAGAAACTCTACAAACTCTACAAGGAGCAGAAGAAACGACAGCTAGAATGGGGGGTATGTAAAGAAGCTGCCCGAGCAGCTAGAAATCTGATTAGGAAAGCCAAGGCAGTTTGAATTGAACCTAGCCAGGGAGGTCAGAGGGAACACCAAGAATTTCTACAGGTATATTAAGGGTAAAAAGAAGACTAGGGAAGGTGTGGGGCCCCTCAGAAAGGAAACAGGCAAACTGGTCACAAATGACATGGAAAAAGCCTATGTTCTCAGCAAATTCTTTACCTCAGTCTTCATTACAAAGGCCTCCAGCCACACTCCTGGAGTCATGGAAGATAAAGGCAGGGACTGGAAGGCAGAATGGCCAGCCTAAGTCAAGATCAGATTTGTGATCACTTGAAGATCCTGAAAGTGTTCAAGTCCATGGGACCCAACAGGATACACCCACGTGTATTGAGAGAACTGGCAGATGAGGTTACTAAACCCTTCTCTATTATATTCCAAAAGTCCTGGCAGTCTGGTGAAGTCCCCACTGACTGGAAAAGGGGAAACATAACTCCCATTAGGAAGTTCCCAGTAGGAAGGAGGAGACAGGGAACTACAGGACAGTCAGTCTCACCTCTGTGCCCGGTAAGATCATGGAGCAGATCCTCCTGGAGGCACTACTGAGACAGGAGAATAGTAAAGAGATGACTGGGTACAATCAGCATGGCTTAACCAAGGGCAGATCCTGCCTAACAAACCTGGTGACCTTCTATGAGCAGGTCACAACATTAGTAGATGAGAGGCAAGCAACTGATGTCATTTACCTGGACCTGAGCAAAACCTTTGACACTGTCCCACCCCACATCCTGGTCTTGAAGCTGGTGAAACATGGGTTTGATGGGTGGACTACCAGATGGATAAAGAACTGGCTTGATGGCTGCACAGAAAGAGGGGCTGTCAGTGTCTCCATGTCCAAGTGGAGGCCAGGGACAAGTGGGGTCCCTCAAGGATCAGTCCTGGGACCAGTCTTGTTCAACATCTTTGTGGGTGACGTGGACAGAGGCACTGAGTGCACACTCAGCAAGTTTGCTGATGACACCAAGCTGTGTGGGGCAACAGACACGCTGGAGGGCAGGGATGGCATCCAGAGGGACCCTGACAGGCTGGAGAGGTGGGCACAAGCCATCCTCATGAGGTTCAGCAAGGCCAAATGCAAGGTCCTGCATCTGGGTTGAGGCAATCCCAAGCANCCTCATGAGGTTCAGCAAGGCCAAATGCAAGGTCCTGCATCTGGGTTGAGGCAATCCCAAGCACGAATCCAGGCTGGGCAGTGACTGGCTGGAGAGCAGCCCTGAGGAGAGGGACTTGGAGGTGCTGGTGGACGAGAAGCTCAACATGAGCCAGCAGTGTGCATTTGCAACCCAGAAAGCCAGCCAGATGCTGGGCTGCATCAGGAGATATGTGGCCAGCAGGTCGAGGCAGGTGATTCTCCCCCTCTACTCCGTGCTAGTAAGACCCCACCTGGAGTACTGCATCCAGTTTTGGAGCCCCTGTTTCAAGATGGATGTGGACATGCTGGAGTGTTCCCAGAGAAGGGCCACGAGGGTGATCAGAGGGCTGGAGCACCTTTGTTATGAGGACAGACTGAAAGAATTGGGGCTGTTCAGTCTGGAGAAGTGGAGGCTCCAAGGTGACCTTACTGTGGCCTTCCAGTATCTGAAGGGGGCCTACAGGAAAGCTGAGGAAGGACTTTTTAGACTATCAGGTAATGACAGGTCTAGGGGAAATGGAGCAAAGCTGGAGGTAGGGAAATTCAGATTGGATGTGAGGAGGAAGTTCTTTACCATGGGACTGGTGAGAGCCTAGAATAGGTTTCCCAGGGAGGTATTTGGGACCATATCTCTGGAGGTGTTTATGGATGAGGCTCTGTCCATCTTGATCTAGGGTAAGGTGTCCCTGTCCATGTCAGGGGGGTTGGAACTAGATGATCCTTGTGGTCCCTTCTAACCCTGACTGATTCTATGATTCTGTGAGTTGGATAGTACTGTCCTGTGCTGTTCTGCAATTGGTCACTAGTGATGTTCCTGAGGGATCTGTGTTGGGACCACTTCTTTTTAACATCTTTGTTGGCAAATGTGCAGGCATAGAGAGTAAGTTTGCAGAAGACACCAAGTTAGGTTGCAGTGTTGATTTAAATGAGAGAGGTTCCTAAGAGGGACTTGGATAGGTCAATGTTAATGGGATGTGATTCAGCAAGACTAAATGCCAGGTCCTGCACTTGGGTCACAATAACCCCAAACAATGATCCAGGCTTGGGGCAGTGTGGCTGGAGAGCTGGCTGGCAGAAAGGGATCTGGGGGTTGTAATGGAGAAACAACTCATTATGAGACATCAGTGTGCCCAAGCAGCCAAGAAAGCCAATGGCATCCTGGCTTATATTAAAAATGCTGTGTCCAACAGGAGTAGAGAAATCATTGTCCCCTTGGACTCAGCTCTGGTGAGGCCACATCTCGAGTATTGTGCTCAGTTTTGGGAACCTCACTGCAAGAGAGATATGGAGGTGCTGGAGCGGATACAGAGGAGGGCAACAAAGCTAGTGAAGGGCCTGGAGAATGAATCTGATGAGAAGTGACTGAGGGAGGTGGGGCTGGTTAGTGTGAAAAAGAGGAGGCTGAGGGGAGACATCATTCCTGTCTACAACTACCTGAAGGGACATTGTGGAAAGGCTGCTGCTGGTCTTTTCTCACAGGTAATTTGAGACAGAACAAGGGGGAATGGCCTCAAGCTGAGGCTGCGTAGGTTTAGATTGGACATTAGGGAAAAGTTTTTCATGGAGAGAGTGGTCAGGCACTGGAGTGGGCTGTCCAGGGAGGTGGTGGAGTCACCAACCCTGGATGTGTTTGGAAGTTGTTTGGTTGTGGTGCTTGAGGATGTGGTTTAGGGTAAGTCTTGTAGAGTAGGGTTATAGGTTGGACTTGGTGATCGTGAGGATCTTTTCCAACCTGGATATTTCTGTGATTCTGTGATTGTCAAATCTTTTGACATGTGTAAGTGGAAAAAAAAAAAATGTATAGTGTACTTGCAACTGCTATTTCTGTTATTATAATCAACATAAGGTGTAAATGAGGAGAGTTGGTGCTACTCAATGTTACAAATACTATTTTACAGCTATTTAAAGCTAAAAGCTGCTGCTCTACTCTCAGAGAGAAAGTAAAAGATTGGAGCATGGACTCCCATATCTTTCCCTGGTAATTCCCGTTTAAGAACCTCTCTGCCTGATTTGTGAAAGAAGATGAATTGCTTGAAATTTCTGCTGCATATGCCAGTCCTCTTACTGAGAACTGTATAAATTTAATACTGGAAAAAGTGGTTACAGTGACTGTGAACAGAGCAATATGAATGAGTTTCTGAATAACAATTTCCTGGCAGGTTGCTGTGTCAGGGGTTTCAGGCACCGTGGGATGAGCTTCAAATAAGCACAAAAAAAGCATAGAGCCATTGGGGCAGTGATTCCCAGTTCCATTGCTCTTTTATATCCAAGCTTGAAAACTCCATTAATCAGTGTTGCCTTCTGGGGTGTCCTATGACTTTTTCTTACTATGTAGTTACATGAAAGACTAGGGAGAGGGAAGTGTAAGTGTTTGAAAGTTTTAATTAACCACGATTTGAAACTGAGGGTTTGAATGTAGGTGTGAAGAACACCTAAAAATAGTTTTCAGACTTGTTTTATGGGTTGCATCCTGTGTCACTGGGCAACGTTAGTGAATGTTGTCTTTAAAACTTGAGTTTACAGAAGTGGGGACTGAGGATATAAAGCTACTGCTGTCTTCAAAGAGACATTTGGGGTTGGGCTGTACAGGCTGAACTAGAGGCACAAAATTACTACATGTGAAATAGGTTAATGGTTTTATCTTCTGCCCAAGTACTATAGATTTGGATTAAGAACAAAAAAATGTTACTACCAAAGCCAAAATGAGCTCTGCTTTACCTTGTGCATTTATTTTGTTTAAGAAAAATGTAAGAAATAGAGCATCAGCGTGGGAATGTAGCACTTCCTTGTTGCTTTTAATACTGTCTTAATGATGAAATGGTACAGGATACATTTCACATTAGATCAAGGTGGGGAGGGGGGAATCTTTGTATGTTGTAACTCCAGAATGTTCTCTTCTGTACAGTGACCTTCAGCATTTAATACCTGGGTATTCCTATAGAGGCATGATAAGAGGAAGTGAAATAGGTGAGGATGATGCATTGCATGATTACTGAAATTGACACATTACCCTGGGCAGAATAAGGAGGCAGAGGAATTGTGATGTTGTCATACAGTAGTTTTACTTAAAGGAACAGGATTTTGGTTTAATGCTGCAAGCTTTGTGCATCTTACCTTTAGTAAGTGCTCAGGCCACGGTCTCCATCTGTGGATATACTCAAAAACTGCCTGGACGTGTTCCTGTGTGATCTGGTATAGGTGCTCTACAGGGGGTCTGGACTAGATGATCTTTCACACTCCCTTTCAGCCCCAGCAATTCTCTGATTGATTCTATGATTCTCTGATGGATTCCGTGATTCTTTGTGTGCAATTGTTCATTTGCCAGTGTAGAGCATCTGTGGATAAGGAAAAGATGGAAAAGTACTTGAATCAGAGTTCCTAGTTGAAAGCAGAGTTCTGCTGCTCCCAGCATTTTACTCTGGTTTGGACCTTTCCAGCAGAACTCTATTAAATTGTGTGAAAAATACGTCCATTAAGCTCTTTTGCACTAAATATCTTGAAATGAGGATGTAATTTCTATGTTTTAATAGTAACCCTGGTTCATAACTTATGTCTGTCGTAATTTCTTTTTATCCTAGTGCCTCAGAAACTATAAAGCAGCAGTAACAAAGGTTCAGAAATGTTGACAAATGAGTGAACTGTTCCACCTGAGAACTAGCGTCTGCTGTTCACTTTGGCAAGACATTTGAATGCAGAAGGGGTAAGATGGTTTAATTATTGCTATCAGCTACTTTACAGAAAAGGGTTATGCAAATATTCTATTTCTTTTTTTCTTGGTTGAGTAGACGGTTTTTTAAAGGCTATGATGATGTAACTTGGGTTTTTATTTTCTTTTCCATGTGAGGTGCGTGCAGCAAAGCCAAAAGGTGAAGTATATAGTCTCTGGGGAGACAGAGAGGTGCTTCTGACCATTTCCCATGTTAAAGAGTACCCTTGACATGATGTCAGCTGCTTGAAGTGTGTGGTAGGGCCAAGTTATTGACCTAAAGCTCTAATAGTCTGAGGAACTGTTTTTCAGTACTCCTGTTGTTGAGAGAGAGAATAATGCTTGTTGTTGTGACTATTAGAAATTGGCTTTTCCTCCTGTTTTTAAAACTTTTTAATGTCCCTCTCTCCTCCACAACTGATAACTCAGTGCTTAGACTGCAAACTGTGCCACAGTTCACTGAAGCTGCAATGTACTTCAATCAGGAAAGAATTTGTCTGGATAAAGGCAAGGAAAAAAAATCAAAATGTTGGGACTTGGAATGTTATGGCTAAGACTTTATTTATGGAAATTATTGTGAAATATTTATCTATTAAATAATGTAAATGTTTTCTAAGTGTAGGGAGAGAACCAAGGACCTCAATGTTGAGCTCAATGAAAGAAGGATCAGCTAAAACTGGATAACTGTTTCGTTATTGTTTTGAGACGAGGAAAGAAAGCATTAATTAGCAGCCCAGTGGTTAACAAAAGCTTTTGTCTTGGCTTGCTTATTTCAATTACAGCAATGTGCTTTGGAGCAAGTGCATATCACTTCATTTGATTATTAAACCCTCAAATCCATTGAAATACCTTGGAGAAGGTATAGAGCTCCAGTCAGATGAGGCTTTCCCAAAGGTTATATTTAATCTGGCACCAAGATCACTTTTACTATGATATTAGAGTCCATTCCAAGTGCTCACATGATTTCATTACTTCTGAAAACCGGGTCACTGGTGTACTGTTCCCTTCTGACCTCTCTGGTGTTTCTTGATATCTCACACATCTGTGGTATGCAAATGCTACATTTCAAGTAAAGGTTCCTTGGATTTTGAATTATTGCCATGGTATTTTTTTGTAAGGTGAGCAAGGATCACATGAGTTAATGCTGGTTTTCAGGAGGTCCTATTAATTTTTCTTAATCTTCAACCTAAACATCTTTAAGGTCTGCTGCAATCTAGACAATTCTGTAGTTCTGTGGCACAGAGTTTAGGCAAACAAATGTTGTGGTAACTTTGCAAATATACAAGCAAATATTTACAAGATATAACCATCTTGCCACCGCATTCCAGAGAAATTGAATTTCTCTGGAAGGTCCTTTGACCTTTTCTCTCTTGATGGCAAAACCTGCTTGCAACAGAATGTCAATTATTTTGTTACCTTTCTCAAAGACTTCCTCATCAGTTTGGCCCCACACAATGATGTCGTCGATGAATTGGATGTGCTCTGGAGCTTTACCTTTCTCCAGTGCGTTGTGGATCACTGAGTGACAGATCGTTACTGTGGACCCCGTCCTGAGGCAAACGATTAAAGTGATACTGGATTCTTCTCCAGGTGAATGCAAATTGGCGTCTGCATTCCTTGGCTATGGGAATAGAGAAGAAATCATTAGCAA
>VWZI01010740.1:0-16994 GCA_013396835.1 Psilopogon haemacephalus
GCAACCATGGCTTGAGCTTTGGTGTTTGTTTCTTGTTGGTTGGGTGTTTGGTTTTTTTTTTATAATTCTCTCAGCAGGCGCTGCTGGCGAGGCTCAAGCAGGGAGTCTGCTCAGGCTAACGGACCTAGCGTAGGGGCTGAAAGTGCTCAGGCCACCGCTGGCGCTTCAAAATGGCTGCTCTGCTGCCTGCCGCGAGCTTAAATGCCGCGCGGCAGCACGGGAACGCGGCAGCACGGGAACGCCAAACTACGTCACTGCCCCCTGCGCAGGCGCGTTCAGGAGCCGTCCCCGCCGCTATTCCCCTCGTGTTAGCTGTGAGCTGGCCGCAGCTGCTCAGGCTACCGCACCTAGTGCGGGTGCTGAGAGTGCTCAGGTTGCCGTTGCCGCTTCGAAATGGATGCTCTGCTGCCTGCCGCCAGCTTAAATTCCCAAAGAAAATATCAGCTCTGATTCTCCAAAACAAATACTCACTCAAGAACATCTGGGACTCGTCCTGGACAGTTTATCCACGTATTTTTGTATCCAAATATCCTTTTTTCTACCTCTCAAGTCTACTGTGAGATTCTAGGAATAGGGAACAGTTTTTCATAAAAGGTATGCCTCAATATGTCAGAAAATCAAATAAAATAGTGATACATCTATTTCTGCCTACTTATTTAAAAGACCTGCATTTGGTGCTATGTTTTACAGTCTTCCAGACTCATACAAGCACAGTGTGGGTTTTTTCTCATCAAAAGAAGCACAAATTCAACATCAGGTTTTAGGCTGTGGGCTTTAAGCTACCAAAAAACAAAAAAATTGTTACAGCAAAAAAGACGACGCCTTTTCCTCCTGCAAATCTGAGTTCAGATCTTTCCCTAGGCTACAAGCAAACATGAACATAGGTCTCTGATCCTGTTTTTCTTCTTCTGCATACATCATAGAGCTGTTGCAAACCAGCATGACTTGCAACTTACATTAAAGGAACTAAATGACAGAAAGAAAAAACATCAGCTTGTAAAGGGCAGGATGCAGCTGTTGTGAAATGCCCTGAAGAAGGGAAAGTGAGCAAGGAGGGTGGAGGGATGTAGAAAGTAACTGCTTGTCTGTGCCTTCCATAGTAAATGTCAGGTCCTTTCACCAGTGAATAACCAGATTCACACAGGTCATATTTTCTAACCCTTTAGTCAGCATCTGAACCAGAACAATCTGTGCTGGCAGCAAACACTGTAAATTGGTTTAGTTTACAAAAATTACAGAGACTTCCCTTTCAAATTCTGTCTTGTAGCATTTAACTGCTGCAAACAAGAACTCATGTGACCTCTGTATCTGGACATTAAACAAACTTGTTAGCAATCTGCTTGACTGCATCAGTGTTTTACCTTGATTTCTTGTGTCCTGGACAAACTATAGGACTCACATCTGGCCATCAGAAGCTACATATGCATCAAATTAGATGGGAACTGCTTCATAATTGACTGTAGTATTTTAAAATGACGAGTGAAACAAGCTGCTATATTCTGGACTCTAGAATTTACTTGACTCCTGGTTTCACACTCTGGAAAGACCCAAGGTTGATAATATACCTGGAACTAGTAGTCCCAATACTCACACAGAACAGGGATTGTCTAGCACAGCCCCCTTGCCAGAGCAGGTTCACCTAGAGCAGGCTGCACAGAACAGAGTTCAGGCAGGCTCTGGATGAGTCCAGAGATGGAAACTCCACTACCTCTCTGGGCAACCTGTTCCAGTGTTCTACCACCCTCAACATAAGTAAGTTCCTCTTCATGTTTAGGTGGAAATTCCTGTTGTAGTTTACCCCTTGTCCTGTCACTCTGTACCACAGAAAAAAGACTGACCTCATCATCTTCCTGACACCCACCCCTTAAATATTTATCAGCATTGATAAGACACACTCTTAGCCTCCTGTTCCGCAAGCCAAAAAAACTCAAATCCCTCAGCCTTTCTTTATAAAAGAGGTGTATTCTAGTCTCCTAATTATCTTCATGGTAATTTGCTGTAACTTTTCAAGCAGTTCAGCGTCCTTCTTGAACTAGGTAGCCCTGAAGCTGATGAAGTACTCAGGATGAGGCCTCATCAGGGCAGAGTAGAGTAGGAGAGCCTTGCTCAGCCTTCTGGACACACTCTTCTTGATGCATCTGAGGATACTACTGGCCGCCTTCATCATAAGGGCCCATTGCTTGCTCATGGTCCTCCTATTGGCGACCAAGACTCCCAGACCTTTTTCCACAGTGCTGTTTTTCAGCACATGGGGTTATTCCTTCCTAGGTTCCAGTACTCTACACTTCCCCTTGTTGAACTTCATAAGGTTACTCCCTGCCCAACATTCCAGCTTTATCAGGTCATGCTGGATAGCAGCACAGCCTTCTGGTGTGTCAGCCACCCCTCCCAGTTTTGTATCATCAGCAAACTTGCTGGGCTACACTCTACACCTTCATCCAGGTTGCTGACAAATAGCATTGAACAGGACTGGACCCAGTTATGACCTATGTGAAACACTACTAGTTACAGACCACCAACTACTCTCTGTGCCAATAACCACAACCATCTGAACTATCTTTCCACCAGTTTTCAATCCATCCCCTACACATTCATCTAATCCACACTTTCTAAGCTTACCTATGAAGATGATGGAGGGATAATGTCAAAAGTCTTGCTGAAATCAAGGTAGACAATGTTCACTACCTTCCTTTCATCTACCCATCCAGCCATGTCCTCATAGAAGGCTATGTGATTAGTCAGACAGGACTTCCCATTGGTTAATCATGTTGAGTACTTCTGATAACATCAATTTCTTCCACACACTTTGAGAGGATGCCCAGAACGAGTTGTTTCATTATGTTTCCAGGGATGGAGGAGAGACTGAGTGGCCTGTAGTTTCCTGAGTCTTCCTTTTTGTCCTTTTTGAAGACTAAAGTGACACTGATTTTTCTGCAGTCCTTGGGCACTTTGCCTGTTCTCCAGGACCTTTCAAAGATGGTGGACAGCAGTCCACTTCTGCCAGTTCCCTCAGCACTCACAAGTGCATCCTCTAAGGACCCATGGATTTGTGGTTATCCAGTTTATTTAACTGATCTCTAACTTGATCCTCCTCAACCAACTAAAACTCTTCCTTTGTCCAGATATTCTCTGTTATCTCCAAAGTCAGGGACTCCTGAGAGCTAAATTGAGCAGCAAAGACTGATATAAAGAAGAAATTCAGTAACTCACCCTTCCCTGCATTCTCCATTACCATGGCACCTGCCTCATTCAACAGCAGGCCACATTGTCTCTCGTTTTACTTTTGCCTCCCATATACTTGAACAAACCCTTCCTGTTGATATTGACATCCCTTGCCAGGTTCAGTTCCAAGAAGGCCTTAATATTCCTTGTTTTGTCCCTGCATATTATGACAGCATTCCCACAATCTTCCCAAGTTGTCACGCTCTTTTTTCATTTGAGCTATTTCAGAACCTCCATGATCAACCATGGAAGTTTCTTGGTTTCCTTGTCTGATTTATTGCTCTTAAGGACACCCTGATTGTGAGCTTGGAGGAAGTGATTCTTGAATATCAACCAGATCTCTTGAGGCCCTCTACCTTCTAAAGCGTAACCCAAGGGATTTCTCTAAGTAGTTTCTTGAAAAGGTCATAGCTAGCCTTCCTGAAGTCCAAGTTGTAATCCTGCTTGTTTTGTGCCTCCTACCCATGATCCTGAACTCACCACTGCCAAAGCTACCCCCGACTCTAATGTCTTCCAACAGTCCCTCTTTGTTTGTCAGTACTAGGTCCAGTAGTACACCTCTCCTTGTTGGCTTCTCCACCACCTGAGTCAAAAAGTTATCATTTTTCCATCAGAGAAACCTTCTGGACTTTACCTGCCTGGTTGTGTGGCCTTCCCAGTAGATATCAGGGTGATTCAAGTCCCACATGAGAACCAAGAGCTGTGATTGTGAGGCTCCTTTCAGCTGTGTGTGGAAGATCTGGTTGGCTTCTCCATTCGGATCAGGTAGTCTGTAATAAGGAACCACAAGTATCTTTCATATTAGCCTGCCTCTTAATCCTTATCCACAAGTTCTCAACTCAGTCTTCATCTGGCCCCAAGGAGAGCTTGATACATTTCAGCTGCTGTTTCACATAAAGAGTTACTTCTCCACCTCGCCTTGCTAGCCTGTCTTTCTTTAAAAGGACTCAAACCTTTCCAGATTCTCATTTCCTGAAACACATTGCAAGTGGAATCTGGAATCCACAAGAGTAGAATAGTTCTGATAAGGAGGAAATGGTAAAGAGTATTTGACAGGAGGTTGAGAGGGGCGGGGGGAAAAAAGCCACAGTAAGTAATTTTTAGCCATCACCAACACTTTTCCTCTCACAATCTTACACTCATTAATGACAAACAGGTTGAGCTTGTGGGAATGTCCATTCTTATTTTCTACCCACTAAGGTAGATTACAGACTGATAGAAATGTTTCTCTCCTTTGTAACATTATATTTCCCTGTAAGTAATTAACTGGTGTTGGCACAGAGATAGTATATTACAGTGAACAACAGTAAAAGAGATTGGTAGGTTCAGAAAGTAAAATCTCTTAGTAATATAGCACGAACTAGTCTGAAAACCATGCCGTGCCTTTCCCCAAAGCTACCACTTGTCTCTTTTCTATAAAAATACAAAGAAACTACAGGATTGCATCTTGTGTCACTAGCTAACAGTGAAAAAGGGGAAATGCTAACTATTTTCTTCAAAAGGCTGTTACCCTATACTGAACAAACAAATCTGATGGTGTAACGCTACGATCAACTTAGAAGCAACAGATAGGAGCAGGTTGGCCCAGTTTCTGGAGAAACAACTGATCTGTTCATATTGCACAATCTCATCAAGACACATCTGGGGTATAATTTCTCGGAACTCAAACTGCTCGTGATAGTCCCATGGGCAGGCTAGGAGCCATGTCTCAAACCATCACTGACAAACCTTTGTTAACCCAGAGGCCAACATTGTACAAAAGCACTTTTACTCCTTCCCCTGCTGTTAGGTCTTCTGACTGTATTGCTACCTTGCTGCATTCAACCTAGGGAAAAAAAAAATAGACAAAGAATAAAGTAGCATCTAGCAATACTCAGACACGTCCAAGGATTTGAACAAACCTTCAAATACATTTTTTAGAGCCTGTTTTTACTACAGCCTGGACAGCCAATTGTGTTCTGGTTCCTTGTCTTGTTTTATATTGCATAGATTTAAACAGGTCTTAACATTTCCCTGTAGCAAAGGTGTAGGTACTCCTTGGTCACCAATAATTTCCCACACGGGAAGTAAAACCTTTGTAGCATACAGTTATCTGTGTTTACACAGTCACACAACAGCATTTATTTCAAGTGATTACCTTACTGTATTCCCACTTATCCAGTAGGATAAGAGGCCTTCCACCAGCCTCAGATATATGACTTTTGAGCTTGGATAACAGGAGGGTAATGAATAACCCATAGTTTCTTAGAGCTTCAGCTTCCTTTCCACCTTCTCAGAAAGAAATATACATCTCAAAGCATCTCCACGGAAAGCTGTTCCTTTGCCCTTCCCCACTTCCCAGCTTCTTGTATCACACAGCTTTCCTCTCAGTCTTTTTTGAGTGTAGAAAGGTACAGGTGCCATCCCTGGTGGTTCTGTGAAGTTCAAATTTACAACAAGACAACAGAATGTGGGAAGTTTGTTGTAAATAGAAAGGCACTAAGTTCACTGCTAGTGAATAACTGCAGTTGTAAAGTATTTGTCCCAAAACAACAACTAAAATTAGTTTTCACAGGAGGAACGAACAAGGTGACTCGCCATTGAAAGGCAAAGGCAACTTTAGCAGCCATGAAATGCAGCTTCCTCAGTGAATGATGTTGCACCCTGCTGGGACAGAAATATGGAGTCTAACATAATCTACCTCATTTACAAGTAAACTGCATCTTCCAGTCTGAACTGCACAGACAGTAGAAGAAAATACAATGCAAAAAATGTAGTCTAGATGAAAAGGAAATAGGAGCTGTATGCCAGACTAAAAGATCTAATCTGTATTACTGAGCTACTCATTGTGGCAGTTCCCCCTGACTTCTAGATACCTTGAACCAGATGATAAAAGTACTTACCAAGCCTAACTACTGCTCTGTTCCAACAGTCTTGTGATCAGGCATCAGGGCAAACCTTCTCCCACAGGCTAAAAGGCTCTTATGAACTTCCAGGTCTGGAAACAGACAACAACCATAGTCTTCCCAGCTCCATCATTTCTGTTCACTCACACTACCTAATGCACGAAAGCAGATACAGGTTTTGATAAGGCAAGGCTTGTCAGCTCTTCTCAGAACTGTTGAAATGAGATTACTTCTCTTACTGCAGCCATTAGCTGCACACTCTTCACCAGTAACCACTCACAACAATCAAGAAGAGCAAACTGATTTAGGAAGAAGCAGAGATAGACATTACTCTGCTCTTTCCCCATAGAATGTTTATTGGGGCCTTTTAATATCTATGTAAGACACACTGCTTAGAAGCATGATGTCTAAAGAAGCCCAAAGCTGAGTGCTGGGAACCATGGGTACTACTTCTGTTATCACACTCTTTTACCCAGAATCTGTACAGGAAGACACTCTCTCGATGGTTTATGTTGTAGAAACACCAGAAATAATCTCATGTCAAGCACATTGTGTTAACTGATTTGTCTTTTGTGCTGGACATGCAATTTCATTCTTACATGAATGGTCACATCAAAACATGAAGCTTTATGTTCTAATAAACCTGTGAACATTGAACTGAGATTGCCTTGAGTTCGTTACAACTGCATCTGAGGCAAGAGATTCCCCAAAAACTCATTTGCTGTCAAAACATATATTATCACTATGAAAATATTTCATTTGATGGATTTGGTTTTATTACCAGCTTCTTAGATACCATCCACTTCGTTCATGAGGCAACACCTTTTCACTTGTCTGATTTCCATTTATCTGTTAGTGGTGCTGCCCCTGTGTTTCCTTTTAGATTCATAAAGAGCTAATTGCTATAGGGTGCTCTCAATTTGTGGTTATGGACATCAGCTTCATATGAGGCAAATGTTTCCAAGAGCTGTAAACATATTATACCTTTGGAGTGACTGTTAAATATCCTGGGAAAAAATAGTCAGGTACTTGGAACTGTCAAGAAATACAAGGTCACTCTAACAAACTCTTTTACCAGAGGAAAGCAGAGATCAGAATTCATCATTGCTTTCTGGAAACAGTGACTGGAATAGCAGAACTGAAACCGGAAAATGTACAACATGTTTTGTAGCAGATTTTTTACATAAAATGCCTTCAGTGTTCTCTCTGATTTCTAGGATCACTGGAAAGAGGATGATCACAGGCCAAGGCTCCAAGTTCCTTGATTGTAGATTTGATAGACTGAGGGCAGTTTTTCACTGATGGTCTAAGAATGGAAGGAGGAAGCACAGGGCTGCCCCAGGCTGCCCCTCTGCCTCTGATCCGTGGATCAGAGCCTCAGCTGACTGGACAGGGCCCATATGCCAAGAGGTGGCTGAGGTGGAAGGCACATCAAGCAACCAAAACCAGAAGTGCAGTGGGAAATGAAGCAAGATGAAGAGATATGAGTGACATCAGTCAAATGGGGCGAAAAGTAGGTAAGAACAAATACACCATAGAAATGAAAGGAGAAAGTTAAGATGAAGAAATGTTAGGCTCCTCTAGATAGTACATCTGTAATTCCAGAAAGAAGAAACCACAGTGCAGTCAGGAAGCATATGTGTTCTTCCTTGGAAGATTTCGGGATGCCACCACCCTTGCTGAGAAACAAGAAAAGTAGTTCAAACTGTAAAGAGCTGCAGCCTACCCAGCACAGCTATTTACAATATTTAACAAATATAACTAACACAGCAGATACAATAGATCCCTGCTGTGTGAGCAAAATGTTTCTTTTACCAGTTTCACACTGGGGTGAGGAAGAAAGAATTATTAAAAAAATAGAGCCATGACCACACTAGGCTGCTCAGCAATGATGTATGTTAGTATTTCCCTGGAAGCAAAATACTTGGTTCAGGCACAGTCACTGCATTACTCACATCTTTGGCCTCTCTGTTAGCACCATAAGTGAAAGTGTGAAGTGTGGGGGTGGTTTGCACAGTGCATAATGACAGAACTAATGTTTAACTTCCCATAGGCAAACTGGCCTGAGATTCTGGAACTGAGGTTACTGAATGCATACATGGAGCCATCACCTACAACTGTATAAGAGTGCATAGAAGAATCTTCTTCTTTTTAGCACTGACAAGAACACTTATCTTTTTTTTGTTGTTATTATTCTGTAACTGTGATCTGAATTTTCTTTTAACCTAGAATGGTATTTTGTGTCTGATCCTCATCTTACATTTAATTTTTTAACTCTCATGATTTACTTCTACTTCATCTGGAGAAGGATGTACAAGAATCTCTGAGGCTTTTTGATATCTACAGCAGTTTTTAACTGGAAAGGTTATACGTTTTTAAGTTAGTACTAGGTTTGCCTTTGCAAAGTATCTATGTTGCTATACATCAGAACCAGTTAAGTTTAAAAAATTATCCTATTGGCTTATGAAATTTTATTAGATATTTAATGCAATACTCAAGATAGTCATTGAAACTTTCTGTTCTGTTTTACAAGTCAATATGCTTTTGTTGCTCTGTACAGAAATTCGTGAGTTTAATGGAAGTTCTTCCTTTTCAGGCTCACACCATTTAACAGCAGAGGCTTTAGGAATGTTCCATTTTGAACAAATGCATGAACTAACACCAATGAAGGCAGAGACAATCAGGTAAATAGACATTTATGGCTAGCCAGTCTTGTTCTGCTCCAGTCATAGTGATGATTTGGTCTTTCTCTCCTCTCTCTGCAATATATGACACTGTGGTAGATTATCTTTCCTCAGGAAAACTGTTAAGGAAAGCCTTTTCTCTTGCACAGAGGTTTCAGGGCCAAAGGGAAACAATATCTCAGCCAAAAGTTTTAAGCCCAAGGACTCTGCTCTGCAGTTACTCATCGACACAGCATTATCTACCTGTGCTCCTACATAAGAGCAAATTGCAGTTATCACCTTTTTTCTGTTCACCTGCCAAATCGAAGGGTGAAAAAAAACTCATTACATCAGACTTAGCTCTTTGCTTGCTTGGTGAGTCTTGTTTGGAGCCAAGTCTGTTTCCTAATCCTACTGTAAATGGTAGCAAGGGAGACCAGAGGTTCCCTTCTCCAACCTAAGACAATGGCAAGAAGCATAAGCAAAGAAAATCACTTACTGTCAACCACTGAAGGAATTTGCTTTTTCCTGAGCCACTCTGTTCTCAGTGTTGCATGCAGTGTGACCTGGTCTTCACATTCTTTCTTTTCCTTAGAAAAACATACTTGAGAGGGATTGGTTTAAGTGATAGTTGCTTATTTTCTGTGTTATTGCAAAAGTAAGCCTTTTCATTATTAAAATTGCATAACTGTCAGAAAACTCAGTGGGTGCTTGTACAGTACCCAGCACAAAGCACTTCACAACACAGAGTGCAAAGGTAGATGATCTTTCCCCCATGACTCACTCTGGAGCTGGTGGGACCATTTCTGCCTTCTTTCTCTTTACTGCCGTGAAGAATGGAAGGGCAGGCCCCATGCTAGCAGTGTTTTTTGTATAATCAAGTCACAGAGAAACAAAGATCATGATTCATGGAGGTTGCTAGGATACCTGAATTGCGTAGACTAGGTGTCATTCATGGGTGTGCAATCTCTGAATGTACAGTAGGATTTCCTTCTGCAGCCCACGTGCAGGCACAATTTCAGCACTATGAAATACATTATATGTATTAAAATAACATACACTATGGTATGTATTAAAATAATACACACACTATGGTATGTATTAAAATCCACCAATCTAGGTTTTGTTTTGTTTTTTTTTCTGACCCCTAAACAGTACCAAATTCTGCAGCAGTGTAACCAAGCTGTATAGTCTGGATTATATTGCTGATTCTAAGCATGAGGGTCCCATTTCTCTTCTCCTTCTACCAAGGTAAAGCTGCAACAAAACCCTACAATTACAATGGTGGTTTGCAACACCACAATGAAATTCAGGTTTTGGATTGTCTTGTGGACCCAGAGAAATTACAGCCATGTAAGGCAGACTAAATGATGACTTTTAGTAGTCAAATAAATGGATAGTGCTTCCTAACCCTCAGGGCTACTCCCAGTCCCAAAACCTTCAAAAATACAGTTTATGGGAAATTCCTATGGTGTTTAATGGGGAATGGCAAGCTTTCTATAAAATACATGGAACAACCTAGAAAGTTCTGGAACAGGGATTAATTCAGACCTATTAGCTGCTAAATTCTACGGACTCTTACTGTTCTCTTCCCTGTTCTATTCAATAGGGCTTTTCCACAAAAGATATATATATATCTTTACTGTAGCCTACAGAGATACAGGGTAGAGTAAACCTGTATTGTTTAACAGGAGGTAAAATTGCTACTTTTCTTTTGTTGGAGGGAAGTCTCTGCTACATAAATTCCCATCATTTGATACGAAACAAAAATTGGTTCATATGAAATGCAACTTGTTTCAAGAAAGTATCATTATGTGTTAAGCTTAGCTAGCAGCAAACCGAAAGCACTCCAGAGCATTCAGTCTTTCCAGTAACTACCAGCCTTAGAAGAACATGGAGAGTGGATTTATGCCTGCTATAAAATTATTGCTTACAATAACAGTACAGGTGAAATTAGCTTCCAGTGATTAGTGTTTTGAAAACACAGTAACAAAAAGCCCCATCAAAAAAAAGCCCTCTGAAAGACTGTGTGAAGTTACCTGTCCAAACACATAAGAAAAGCTATGCTCATTTTAAGCTCCCTTAGCAACACAAAAGGATAGGAAAAGCTGACACCCTGTTGACACTGGCAGCAGTACTAAGGATCCAGCCTACTTGTGAAGGGCCAGGGCTCCTATCAGACGGCCTGCCAGCAGGAAAACTAGTAGTGTTTCGAGAGCAAGAGGAAAAAATAAATATTAAGAGCAAACTCCAGGCCAAAAAGGTGCATGAGATTACCCCTGTTCATCATGCAGCAAGAGCTCTGAGACCCATTTTCAGTTCTCCGGTGTCATGAAAATATAACTCAGTCACTCTCCATCCAATAAGCATTGCAGTTACGGTGAGCACCAATTATGTGAGAGAAGCTTTATCAGCTGGATGGAGTCTTTTGATTAAATTAATAATTTATACGCTTGAGAAGACAAGCAAAAAATTGGTCTCAGAAAATTTCTTAGCATCACTGCTCCTTACAGATAGTTATTTCCAGGCAAATATTGCCACACCTCAATATACCTTAATAAGACTTCCCTCTTCCCTTGTCTTCTCATGTTCAGAATGGCCAACACATAATAAGGCCTGTTTTCAGCTTTGCTTGACAGCAAATATGAAGAAATGGGTGCTGCAGAGCTGTTTTTTGTGAGGTCAGTACAAAACACAAATTACAAGGTCCCCAACCACCTTCCCAAAATGATCTAACAGTGAACAATGCCTGGTGATCTAATTTCCTACACATATATGCAAAAGATAGTAAAAGTATGGGATATCAGTATTTCAGTACCTGACCAGACTGACTTTTAAACACAACAGCATCCTTGTCTCATCTTATCTGCATATTGGTGGAAAAAGCTGTTAAGAGTCCCATCTCAGCATTTAACCTTGTCTTCTGTCAAAACAAGTCCCTGGTTCTTCATTGTTTCTTCTCTGTTTTTTCTCTTAGTTTTGAGTTTTGTGGTTTGTGCACACTATTCATACAGAAATAAATTGCTTTGTTTGACTCAATGCCTTTTGCTGTAGGCATGCAGCCTTTCTTCACTAAATTTGTAATTTGACTATTGATGTTATTGATGTTCCCAGAGGTTTCTGTGCATGCAGCTCAAGGTATCTCACAGCAGCTGAGGTCTTTTTGCCAAGTTCTACATTAGAAGCAAGAGGTGAAAAAAACAATTTAAATGCCTCAAGAAAAGGCTGCAGATATTTTAAAATATATGATCAATATAATGAAAAAAAGCCCCAAACAAACAAAGACACAAACCCAAACATTATTATTCCTGGCATAGAGCTAAAACAGTGTAAACATGAGTGTGTAATTGAAATTAACATGTCTGAGCAGAGAAACTGCAAACGTGATTATCATAGTGTAGCATTAGGAAAATGGGAGGATGAAGCCTGGAAGAACAAAATAAAGATGTCTTGAGGGGAAACACAGAAGCAGATTTTGAGGACATGCTGATGATTGGCTCATCTAGCTAGTAACTTGTAATTCTTATTTAAACACTGAGGAAGGAAAGAAACTCAGGAATGGGTACTATGCCCTGTACCAGCAGCTTTGTCTCCAGCAGATGCAAATTACTGATCCCAGGAGTTTGGCAGGCAGTGATAGCTGGAGCCATGCAGTATTCATCTGACTTCTGGATTTCTGTTTGGCTTTCTGACAAGAGGCCTTTCATCTTCCTGTAGAAGAGTGATTAGCACTGCTCCATTTAATGTTACAACAGAGCTTAAACTTTTCTTACTCAGAAAATGCAGAAGGGTCCCTCCCTAAGCATCTATTCACCAGACCAAGCCACAGCAGTTCCTGAAGCAAAATGCTGCTGGCAGAGTGTCTTGTAATGACCACCCAAACCTACTGCAGTGGCTTTAAGCAGAAGTAATGGTTTTCGTTAACTATCTATATGAAATAGAAACTTCCGTGGGTTAAATCCTGACCTCAATTACATCTTGCTAAACTGGAGGAACAATTTAACAGTTATAAATGGAATTTAAACTTTTAAGTGGTCTGTAGACTGAACATCAAGAACATCACAAGCTGTGATTACACCAAATCAATAAAGCTAACACAAAAATACTTTGTTTCATTCAGGAGAAACATCTGTGGGCTGCAAACACTTATTTTTCATGCTTACAAATGTCAATAATAATGCAAATGAATAAACTACAAGCAAAGATATGAAAAAGTTTTATCTCCTTTTATGGTACTTTTGTATTGAACTCTATTAAAAAAAAAAAAAAAAAAACCACAAATCTGTTCTTTGTTGCCATAGCAATAGATTCCCAGGGTGAAATTATATCATGCTGCCTTTCTTCTAGGTTTCTGCAGTGTGCAATCACCACCCACTCTCCATCATTACCATCAATAATCAGCAAACCCTCCTCACCCCCAGCCTCTATTAATCCACATGTATTGGGATAGAGTATGTAATAGTTTTTGTTTTGATAGGTGCAGAGAAACCAAGAGAATTCTTAACATGTGGAGGAAACATGGGGCATGCTGTCTAAAATGCCTCCAGTCTAGTCCTGTTCGACAATGCCTATGAGTGCCCATCCATCTGCAGTCTTAACCCTTCTCTTCATACACACTAATGATGAGAGTCAGCTCTACAACCCTTCACTGGGATCTGCTGGGAGGAGTGGAAGCAAACATGTATAGCCACTGAGTATCTAGCCTTGCATTTATTTATCTGTATTTTTCCAATGCTGGACTCACACAAACTTTTTTTTAACACTAAATCCCCCAAATCAAAGCAAATCATTACATTAAACAGTTAATTTATGCTAAACATTGACCTTAAATTATTCTCATTTCATTAGTTTAGAAGATCAAGACAATTTCCTATATTAATTTACACCACCTGAAGAGGTAGCCCTGACTAAGTTTCTGACATTTAGTATTACAGAATGTTTTTCCCTTTATATCGGCTAATGTTCTGTAGTGTTTCTCCATGTTCTTACTACTTACAAAAAGCAATGCAGCTAAGATTTACCAAGAGCACTGAAAGGACATGAACTTCCTCCTCTTTCCCTCTTCAGTCCCAGTATTTTTTCCATCTCACTGCTCTCAGAGGTCCTGATCATTCAGCCAAGCTGCCAAACAACCAACCCACCCACCTAACCTCCCTGGGTTTAGAGCTGCCTGTTTCCTTCAGCAACATTCACTGTATTTGCAGTAGGAAATTCTAAATTCTAATCTGAATTTCTTTGTATGCCTTTGTTGTTCTGTAATGCATCCTGGCTATATTATTCTATTTTACTGTATTGTAAAATACCTTTGTTTTCTAAATATTGGTATTCTTTTGAAGAATAAAATCAATTTTTCTAGTAAAAAAATGTAATTTGCTACTTGGTGAAAGAGAATGTACTGTAAAAAAGGGGTGGGGAAGGCTTTGCACAGCATTATGCATTAATTCTTTGCAACAGCATTATAACTGAAAGTCAAAAGAAAAAAAATAGCTGCATGACAGAACTCCTTCCTTGCCTGTCAGTTAAATTAGCTGCTAAATATGGTGTCTTGCACCTGAAACATTGTTGTTGATTTAGGAACACTGTGCTTTGAATGCTTACTTTCCACTTATCAGTTCTTTATGGATACAATTTTATCTATGTAAACAATGCACATGTAAACAATGTATCAGTTTTGTAACATGATTACTAATAAATCATGATGCTACTTCTATGCTGAGAATACTAAAATAACATTCTGTATTTTACTGGTGGACAAACCCATGCTATTTCCTATGTCTTTAAGTCAAGAGAAGACTGGTTTCAAAAAGCAGTCCCCTTCTTGAAGCAAGTGTTTAAGCACCCTTCACTCTGCAGGGTGCTGCATGCTGGGACACTCATGCAGCAGCGTTACTACAAACTCTTCAGTGTGAACCTATGTAAGCAGTGGTTTACTCCACCAGATTCAGAATTCAGTGTTATGACAAGTATCTGTTACTTCACGCCTGCTTGTCCAAATGTTGGCTACAGATCTCTGCATTAATTTTCCATGCTAATGCACAACCATGACAATTGCTCATGAAACATATATTGGTTTTGGCAATGACAGCAGTAACGCCACTAGTCACACCTGTTCTATCTGTAGTTGGTAAGTCTCCAGGGCATTTGGAGAAGGAAGGTTTTTGACTCAGGATGTAAAATTCTACTGAGGCAGTTAAGTATGTAGGTACTCCTTCTGCTTTTCCTTTGAAAATTGCACAGAAATAACATAATCACCAATAAAACAAATGATCACTCCGTCCTAATAGCTCATTAAGTAACTTGTTCAGCCTTATCTATGGCACAATGTTAAATTATTAAATTCATTAAAGGCATGTTAGGAGAGATTAACTCAGCTGGGGGAAATGGATTCCACCCTACTTTTAACATGCTCCACATCATATGACATGGGAGGTACTCACTGCTGGTGTTCCACAAGCTTCAGAAATTATTCTTTTTGCCCAGAGCCTTTTCTCCACCATCTTTACACCTAGCCTTCACCCAACAAAGAGGTCCTATCAAGGAAACTGTCATGACTCCCTGATCCTCAACAGGCTATTACTGCCTTTCATAGCAAGGTGAAACATACTTAGGGTGCCTTTATGTCAGGTGAAGTTAGAGATCCACCTCAGAATCTGGCATTTCATCACAACAGATTTTTTTTATCATAGAGAGCCTCAGCTGACCAGACCACAGTACTTGAACAACACACAGTATCTCTTAATTAGACAGCTAAGATCAAGAGTTACTTATGTAACAAAGGCCTCTTGTACTTTTTTCCACCTTTTGCTTGATGAATCCAACAGTTTGCAAAAGATAGTTGTGCTCCTACCTAGTCCTCTCTATAGCACACACACAAAACCATTCCGCAGTACGAGCATTATGGGCAGTACCTGCACAAAGGAATCACATGCAAAGGAAAGTGAGCACAAACTTCAAACAAGAGCACAGATGCTTCATTGCCTACTGTCTGTGTAGGCAAGATAGGCAGATAGAATGCATGGATTTGTAACATCCCAATCACGATGACTCTATCTTCCAAGCATCTAGATGACAAGTCCAGGCAGACATATTGGCTGTAGATTCATACAGAGGGATGTTTTGTGTTTGGAAATGTCCAAACACATTGAGTGAATGCTACTACAAAACAAGCATTTTTTTCCTATGATAATGATTTTGCACATAAGCATTTCAGTCCTCTGTAGCTAGTTAGTGTGCTAGGCAGCTGATAAATTCATTACATCCCATGATTTTCACACTGCTACCCTTGATTACCCAGTATTTTGAGGAACCTGTATCACGCAGTAATCCAACAAAAGAAATCTCTGACACATTTAACTTTAAATACCACATGCTTTGTCCATGCTGGTTCAGCACTACTCTTGTGTTATTAACTATTCTACAAAAATTGTAATAGGCATATGCAAGTATCAGTGGGAAGACAGAGTTTTGGATCAGATTCCCTTGGTAAACCTTCTTTAGGAACTGAAGACACAATAATTTTGGCTGTAGCAATTAAGTTATTTCATGTGGACTTCATAGCAGTGTATCTGCCATGCCAGACCTACTGAGACACAAAAAATCTGAAGTACCATTTAGAAGCATTAATGATTTACATTCAGATTTTCACTGTTCATCCTCAAAGTAAACTATCATGCATGGTGCCTTGCCGGAGGCAGTCTTAGAGACTAACTAGAACAAGGAGTTAAGCATCTTTATTCAGTCATCATCACTCCCTTCAAGTGCAATATTGTGCAAGTCAAACTGGTCCTGCAGACATTCTGCATGTTTAGTTGGTTTAGTCATGTTTAACTAAAAAGTAGAAAGGAAACATTGCTTCTAGCAATTAAATACACATCCATGGTTTTGGGGTTAGTCCTGTATCCAGTCTGTATTTCCAATGCCTTATCTGTAAAATGATTACAGTAAATGCTATTCAGCATCTATTTCTAAGGATAAGGCTATGACCACTGTATTACCATACTATGCCAAAGGAATTTGAACCCACAATTGGCTCTGCCAGGCAGCGTGCCAAGGCCAACAGTTCCCCTTCTGACAGCTGACATCAGCAGGAAAATAGTGAGAGTGGTTTTGGCTGACTGCAGCATCAAAAGATACTGCCAGTGGAACTATCCTACCAACCTACTCTGTACTCCACACAGCTTTCTTTAAAGCTGGTTCCCATCTAAGACAACCACAGCAAGTTCAG
>VWZI01010740.1:23006-34049 GCA_013396835.1 Psilopogon haemacephalus
AGCCACGGAGGAATGAGTCGAGCGACCGCGAGCCGGCAGCCGCCACGGGGAGTGGGCGGGGGTGCAGCTGCTGGGGAAGGGGCGGGGGCAGAGGGTGCTGCTTTCTTCTCCCGTCGCCTGAACTGGGGAGGCGTTCGCCAGCCCGCGGGTGCCGGTTACTTCGGGAGTGGGGAGAGCGGGGAGTGCCTCCGGAGCCTCGAGGGACGGTGCCCCCGGAGCTGCGAGGGACGGGGCTGGACCGCGGACACGGACGCTAACCTCCGCACTTCTCCGCAGGGAGCGCAGCCGAACGCGGGGCGGCTCCAGGGCGCTGGTGATGAGGGCACCGAGCAGGGGTTGAAGTCGGCGGCGGCGAGGCGGCGACCATGACGGTGTTCAGGCAGGAGAACCTCGAGGAGCACTATGAGACTGGCGAAGACCTCGGCAGGTGGGTGCGGGTCCGCGACGCGTCTAGTCTGTAGGGGCCTCTTCCGCTGAGTGCGGCGGGGCAAGGGTGCAGCTCCTGTCTCTTGAACCTTTCTGCCCTCCGTGAGCCGCCCTAACACGGGAAAGGGAGTTGAATTTAAGCCTAGCCCTGGTTCCTTATTTTACATGGGTCCGATGGGATTTTGTACCGGAACAGTTCTCAATTGGTACCTTTTCGGCGTGGGGCCCATCAGGGTGTCGTGCAGTGCCTACGGGCGTACTCGCCGCTTTCGGGGCAGAAGAGCAGCCGTGAAATTGTAGGGCTTGCTGTTGGCAGCCGGGCGGGTAGCTGGAAACGTGGTGGGTTTGTAGGACAGAAGTTTGAATTGTGTAGCTGTGAAAAACTGCTTCGTATGTATCGTATATTGCTTTTGTTTCAGTAACACGGTTAAATAGGGAAAGTCTAATTGTATTTCATCATTCATACTGGGGTGAAGATCATTTTCTGGGCATCGCTGTTGGCGCTGGAAGTCTGATCAGGGAATGTGAGCAGTGGGCTGCAGGTGAAGTGCTATCTGAACCTTGGTTCTTGGTTCTGAACAGCAAAACACTGAGACTGTTTGGCAGGGCTTTTGTTTTAATAATGGAATGTAGTTATTTCAAAAAAGCCAAAGTTTGACCTTCAGCATTGCTTTAAGAAATTGTGATTATTTTGCTGCAGAGTGTTTCTCATGAGAAGAAGCAAATCTCAGGGATAGCTGTTTTATGATTTAGTTTAGTGTTTCTACCTTCTTTTTAAACTTAAATTTCTAGGATTGCTTGAATAGTCTTTTATAAATCTCGTTAATTTCCATCCTCCTTTACCCCTTAGATAGGTTTTTCACAATTGTGTTTGTATGTAAATATAGTTCCAAATGTCAACCCTGAGGCACAAAACTCAGAAAGCAGTGAATATTGAAAACACTTTGGACTTCAGAATTTCTTGTGTTTATTTGGGAACCCAAACTATGATTTAGTATTTGAGATAATCAATGACAGAAGGTTCCATTCTGAAAAATCAACCTATTTTTCCTCTTCTTAAGGAAGAATTTTATTTCCTCTTACTTAGTGGCAGGCATGCAGCAAACAAGGTAAATAAATGAACAGATTAGTCTTTATTGACAGAGGAGTGTTTTGAGTGAGTGGGTCCTGAAGTTCCTAGGCCAACTGGCTTTGTGAGAAACTCAATAAATGTAAAAATACTCCCAAACTTTAATAATTTTATTTATTATTATCTATTTTCCCTTGTAAATTATTTAACAGCCTTTATTACATTATAACACCTCTGACAGTAACTAGAATATTAAAAAAAAATCATTTGAATATGAAAACTACCTCAGAGAAGTGTCTTGAAGAAAGTAAATGGGTTGTGTGAATTAATTTTTTTATTGAAACTAATAAAGGAGGCTTGAATATTGCGTCACATAAAACCTAGATTCATTGGAAGCAAGGAGAAGAGGTAATGGTATGCATGGCCTGAAAAGAAAAATCACACACTTGGGAGTTTTCTGGTATTTTATAGTACTTTTGTAGAAAAAGTAATACATGGTCCACGTGCTTTCAACAGAATGTTTGAGTTTTATCCCATTCTTTGGTTTGTTTTGAGTTCTGCTTGAAGAGTATGAGAGAAAAAAAAGAGGTTTGGAATACTGATAAATTCACTCTTACTTGCCTTGCCTATATGTGATTTCCTCTGATATGCTCGTGGCTGTTCAGGTTGGTTTATCTTAAAATATTGTACCCGGATAGTGTTGTGATACCTGTGGGTCAAGTGTTGTTTTTAATACAGATGATGTAAGAATATTGTGCTTTGGTATTTTTGTATGTTGCATTGCATGTAAAATTTCACATATTTGAAGGAATACTTGCATTGTTCAAATGCAGGCTATCCACAGATGTCAGGTAATCACCCAAACATGGGATTTCAAGGAGTGGTAGAGATTAAGATGAAGGAACAATTTATTTACTAAAGCTGTTTTGCTGAATTTTAATTCTGCCTGCATTTCCAAGTGGTGTGAGTGTGCATTCTAAACACCCTGCTGCAGTGCTTTTACTTCAGTCTGCCGAAAAGACAGGAATTCAGGTTCATCAGTATTAAAAACCTCACCAAAGTGAGCATGCAGGTAAAGACCTTGAAACCAGATCAAACTAATAAACTATTTTTTTTTTTACCTTCTTGTGACTGCCCTTGCAGCTGTGAGAAACATGATTTTACTTAAGTAATTGGGAGAGATTCTTAAACAAAGTTATGGTATATATACCACATCTGTTTAATGTGAATTGAAGTGGTGAAGTTCTTGGTCTTACAATTAGTTTCCTCCTCCTTTGACCCCTAGCTTCATCTGGTTTTTTTGGGGGAAGTTTTCGCCGTGAACTGGGAGACAGTTTGATGCAAACCAATTCTCTCAATTTTATTAGCCTTAAAGTGGGCTTATATAGATTCTGAGCCTAATACATACAAGATATCATGCATATGCGGTAAATGCTGATTGGACAAAAACTGTTGTCCACGCATCTGGTGGCTATAGCTGATTGGTAAAGGCCAGGTGTTCATGCAATTACATAATTGTGGTGGTCAGTTTATGGTTATTGGCAAACAAATGTGTTGTTGTTCTTATGTAACAATTTTCCATTTACTTCTTATGAAAGTCGCTGCTTCTCTCAAGGCCGTTTCTCTTACCCTTTTCGACCTTTCATAACTCTTATACAATACATCCTGTCCTTATTAGGTATCTTGTCCCTCTTTTAGACATTCTGTTCCCTTTTAGGTATCCTGTTGCCATGGCTTACTTATTTCAATATCCTAATACAACAAATCATCCATACTTAGAGTTCCTACAAATTTTGTTTGTTTGTTTCACTTGAAACGCCAATGTGCCTTCTTGAAAGAGATGTCTTTGGTTGAACTGAAGTTTTTCAGTTGAAGAATGCAATTTACGTCGTGCTGTGATTTTAAATTTTTTGGTTCTTGTTGATGGGAAAAACATGTATCTAACAATTTTAAGCTTTAAACAGTTTTTTTCCCCTCCCTGGACACTGGAAACTGATTTCCGTAATAAGCAGGGATGATGTAGATAGAACATAAATTCATATATGCACATCAGTATGTACTTGATTTTGTGTAAGTTTTCAGAAACAGTGCTAGTTAGAACTGGTAAGGATCTTTGTCATCTGTTGTCACACCATGATTGTAATTACATTGAACTAAACAAGAACAAATATTACTTGGATGGCAACTAGAATTTGACCTTTGTGGTGCTTTTCAGACTTGACAACCTAAACTAATCATGCTAACTAGCCAATGTACTAAAGTTGTGTGAGTATTGTCAAGTTTTGTTGTGAGATGCACAGGAAGTGAAGTTCCTGTGTGTTGATACTTCCTTTTGAAAAGTCTCATTTAAAATCCAAGCCAACCATCTTTAATAATGCTAAAGTGTAACATTTTTTTCTTATGAATTATCAAATTAGAAAGTTGAGAGGCAGAGGAGCAATTTATAAGGTGGTCTGGTAAGGTAAAAGTATTACGTGTAAGTTACAAAACTTACAACTATGATATGTTGAAATTTCAAATTACTCTCCTCTTACATTTTTCTTGCTGTAACCTCTTCTCCCCTGGTCCATTAAAAGTGATGGGTTTACCTTCCTTTCTATACAGAGGTAAAGTGGTTAAGTGCTGAAGATGCAAACCTCTGCAGTACTGTTTCCTGTGTACAGGTGCAATGATAAATACTAGAAATGTGGAATTCACTGCTTCTCTACCTACATATATGCAAATCCCAGTAGAACATGATTAATTGATTGAAGTAAATCTGTGGTCTATATGAGTCTTCCAGGAATAAAGACCTGGGAAAAAACCCTGAAAACACCAGCCACAAAATTGCTGTTTGAGCAGGAAACCTAGTTGTATGTGTGTTTTTGGGGAGATTTTTATAAGAGTTGAAAATTTGGAAACTGCAAAGTACCCTTTGTGTACTGTTTGTGAACTGTGTAAATGTAGTATCAGACTCATCATCTCTCAGAGGAAAAATTGGTTATTGGTCTGCAGGTCCTGGTGGTTATGCGGTCACTGGGGGGAAAAATGGGTCTTCACTGGGAAGTGTGGTGGGGAGAATTACTCTGTGCCTCAACTCGCTTTACCTTTCAGCCATGCCTTAAAAGGCCTCCTTTTGGCAAACGCATAACAACATGCTGCTGATTGCACAGGCTGCTGTGCACAGTACTGCTGCTGACAATTACAGCCTTACAAAAAAAAGCTGTTTGCTGCATGAAAGCAGAAGAGGTGCAGATGTTTTTTTGGTTATAACTGCTTGGTTCTGTTTAGCTTATTTTTTTGCTCTGGGGAAGAATAATACCTGCTTTGTAGCCCTTTTTAAATGAAGTGTAATTAAAATCAGAGCTTGCTGATTTTTCCCTGCCTTCAGTTCAAATACATAAAACTTTGTAAATTTAAAATTCATCAGGAAGCAGATCAAAATGCTTATCTTTCATTTCTCTTGTAGCCAGGCACTGTGCTGCACAATCAGTACTGGAGCTGGTATGTTAAGCTTGTGCGAAAACTTGGATTCTGTCTTTCTGGGCTTTGCTTTTTTTGTCCTTCTGTATTTGTGGGGATTTTTCCGTGTTTTTTCATCCCCATTAACTTCCTTTACAGTTTTTTTTTTTTAATATGTCACTTCCTCTACTTTAGCTGTATGTACCAAGCAGAAATTGGCCCCTTTAGTTTAGCAAAAGCAAGGGCAGTTTTGCTGAGAGCTATGTGCCAAGCTCAGGTCACATTGTTGGTGACTGAAAAGAGCAGTATCACTTTCTTCTGCCGTGTTTATTCGTGTTTTGTTGGGGGTTTTTTATGCACCAGTGCTGTCAAAGGCAAAAAAATTCCACCTGATACCTAATATGTAGCAGCAGTGCGCACTCAGATGAGCTGATAGCACTGTGAACTCAGCCTGCACGGAGTTGTGATTGCCTCTGTAAATCTAAGTAAAGTATGTAAGAGGAACAGAGATGAAGTGTCACTTCATTACAAAGACAGAACGTAAACCAACAACAAGGAAGTTAAACTTGAAATTAGGATAATGACAGATGGTGCAGTTTTTCTGGAGTAACCTTAACAAATGCTTCTTGCAATTGGTCAGAGATATCAGAAGGGAAATGGGTTTTTCGTTTAGGACATCAAATACTACAGTGAATAGTCCACTTGATAGACTGCAACCTTATTCTCTGGATTACAATCTTTTATTTCTTTTCTCTTATTCTCTCTTGATTACACAAACGAATATGGTGGACAATTTGTGCTTCAGGAGTCAGTATTGTTAAGGAAGAGGCATCATTTCACAGCTGCCTAGACGGGTGCATGTGCTAACTACCAGCATCAGGGTCCTTAAAATGTGGTGATGTACCACTCCTTCCTAGAGTAATTCTTCCCCAGTACCATCTGCTTTGCAGGTGCAAGTGTGCTTGTGGTTTTTGAGGAAGCTTGGGTGGTGTTGCCTGTAATTAACCTGAAGAAAGATACTGGGTGACACATTCAGAGCTTGGAAGAGTTCACAGTCAGTGTGAATTGCAAATGCTTAATACCTAATTGAAACGAACGGTGTAATTGAATTTTCTGCTGAACTATGCAGACAAATGATCCTTTGAAAATTAAAAAACATTGCATTGCGTAGTAGCATTCTGTGTTCTTCTTACTGAAATAGGATGTTAAGTCAGCCTGTAACTGAGTTGGTATACTGGAAATACTTGATTTCTGCTTCATCTTTATTAGTGAGCAGCTGATACTGTGTTTGTAAAATTTTGCAAGTTACTTGAGGAGCCATAATTTTCTGTATGATAAGTAAATTTGCCTCTGGACTTGTTCCTTCCCTTGTTTTTCTTTCCAGTATCAGTAAGTAATTCTTGTAAGGCTTGAGGCAGTGAGTATACCTGTAGAAATGTTCACTTGGAGTACCTGCTCATGTGTCATGTGAACTGGTAGTGGAGAATGTTTTTGCCAGGTGACATAGTCTGTTGAAGCTGTAGTGTTTCGACGTTGTTGCTGTCATGGGACAGAGAAAGGGTGTTCATTTTCCGAAGTTACAGGAGACTTAACTGTCTTCTGATTACAGAAACGTGATACGAGCCCTCTCCTTTTCTTTCTCTATTTTCTGAAAGTTTTTGCTTTCCTTACCATTGCAGAGTTGTCTGCAGGTTAGGAAGATTATACTTAGTTGATGATGTGGTCCATTGTCCTGTATTCTAAGTCTAGAGGTCCAATGCTTAAAACTTGAGATCACATGTACTCTAGTGTTTCTTGTTTTGGTTCTGTGCTTACTTTGCCTAGTTACGTAGGTACAACTTTTACATTGGTTGATAATAGTGTAATCTATTCTGGCATGGTTTACAATTAAAGTATTCTGCCAAGTTTAACATGGATTGAGGGGTGGGGTTTTACTTGGGTCTAACAAAAACTCTGCATTTTCAATAGCTTCATCAGCAAAACTGACAGTGTACTAAGAAAAAGAACGTGGGTGTCTTGGGTGGTAGTATGTTTTAACTTCCCTTTGATACCTTTCTTCTTTATGACTGATTCTTTTATCAGAACACACAGTTCCTGCTGCCTTTAATGAAGATGATGAAGATATAATCTCAGAAATAGATATTTCACCGTATCTCCTTCTGCTTTATCTCTTGTAATTTGTTTCATTTTTACTTCTCTGTGTGTGTTTGTTTGTTTTGGTGTTCTTCTGTTGGTTTGCATTGTTTTTTGTGCGGTGTGTTTTTGTGTGTGTGTTTTCTGCAAGCATAGACTTCAAACATTTTGATGTGAGAGTTAGGACTTTTTTGGCATATCCTCAATCTGGCAGTCTTTGCTTATCTCCATGAGCAAGGCCATCTGCGCAGAATTGCCGTTGATTCCCTGGGAAAGGAAAGCACATCAGGGAATGGCTTAATTCCTTATGCCTCATTTTTTCTCATTGCTTTTTTACTTGAAAGGGCTTTCTGGTGCTATTTTATTTTCTTCATGGTCCTGCCTAGGAGGATTGCTTTCCTGCTTTCATTTCCAGTTATAACATGAACTGGAGAAGAAGCCATTCCAGGTTGTATTTTACAAAGCTAGTCCACTTCTGCTCACTGTTCTTCCTTTAAAAAGAAACCTTTACTGTCCTTCGTAAGGGTGTGCTAATTCCTGGTCATTGCTGCCCTACCTGCATGCTCACCTGCCTGGTTGTTTTTGCAGGCTGGCTAAGCCAGCCTAATCAGGGGACAAGAGAATGGGGTGTTCATGTTCCTCACCAACTGAGCTGTGTTTTCCTGCTGCTTTTCCTGTGCTGGCACTGGCACCATCCCAAGCACAGGCTGGAAGTGGAAATGGATTACAGATTGAGCTCCCTGAACTGGGTCATTGTGGACACGTCAGGCAAGTATCAGTGCCAGCCGCTGACATGGTGTAGGAACACATGACCAGAGGGATGGTTATGCCTCTGTTTGTGATGGATGCAGGCTTGATCCTACTAACTTGCACTGTAAGTTACCTGTGCACCATGAGCTCTGCATCAGTGCTGTGCAGGTGTGGCCATCTAAGACTCCTTGGAAGAGATGCTCTGAATAGGGGAGCAAAACCTGGCTGTTGATTAACCCTGGACGATGAGATTGATGACTGCACAGTCTGAGTACATTTTTCTGTGGCAGCAGTCATAGACTAGTGTGCTGTTTTGAGGCACCAGACAGGTACTCCTTTGCATAGAAGTCAGAGTGGGCAACTGTAATTATTTTTAATGTTGTACATTTCCAAGTGCCCGAGCTTGTCTGCAGATGTGAGTAGCTGTGAACAAAGGCTGGAGAGCTGGGCAGGCACACTTGCAAGCAAGTTCCTTGGCTGTAGATATCAGCTCATAAAAATCATGATGTATGTAAGCTGCTAAGACACTTGGTAGGAAATTTATGTAGGTGACACAAAATGGGCTTTGCTTGTATTGTTACCTCTCCTTAAAGCTATCTTCAATCAAGGTGTTTAGTTTAAGCCAGTCCCCCTGAGCTCAGAAGCTCAATAAATACTTAATTTGATTTGGAAGTAAAATATGAACTTTAACAATAAATAGAAGGTATTTTAGGTAACAGGAATTACAGAGGTTGGGGAAAAGGTAACAAAATACAGGATATAAGGTAAGGGGAATTACAGACGATATGGGGAAGACGGGGAAAAAAAAAGTACAAAATGAAATAAAATACAATCCATAGGTGGGAAGTTAAATCCAAGTGGTGAAGTCGAAAATTAGTGATAGATGCAGATGGACGCTGGTGGGATGCAGCAGGTTTGAGTTCCGAATATGGCTGCTCTGCCCACATGTTTGTTGGAGAGCAAGTGGTGAAATAGCAGCAGGGCAGCAAGGTGCTGCGTTGGTGAGGAAAGCAGAGGCCAAGAGGAAGAAACAGGAAGTTCATCCCCGCTTTATAGGAGTCTCAGCAGGAAAGGGAAGGGGGCTAAACACAACACCTGAGGGCAAGTCAGACCACCCCCAGGGAGGACTCAGGATCCAGTTTCAGGTGAGCCCCTCCGGGAGGGCTTAGCCCTTTACACAAGTCAAAAACAGTATTTGCATCACTGGCTTAATTTTTTTTGCTTAAATTATGTGTTTATAATTGGATTGTTTGAGGAGTTTAAGTATTTAGCTAACAACAAATTAATAATTGGAGGAGAAAAACTAGAATTTTTTCTATGTGAGAGGTGACTGCTGTCTTCTTTGGAGTATAGGTGTGAGATTGTTATGTCTGTTCTTGTGCTCTGGTACTGGCAGATTTGTAAGGTACATGTGGATTTTATAGTGTTGGGTTTTGGGTTTTTTTTATGTACACGATTTGAAGAAAGGAAATGTGGTGAAATGCATTCCACATCTGTAATTGCCATTTTTTCAGAAAGCTGTATCATAACCCATTTGAGGCTTTGCAGTTAATTTCACTTCTGCTTTCAGTGATTAGATTCTGCCTTTTTTCTAGTAAATGTTTGATGACTGATCCATACCCTATGACCATACTAAATGCTGTTTCAAATACACTGAAAAAGCAACACTTTTATACATTAGCAAAATTTTATGTATATAACAGGTGCAGCTGTTCTGTGAATATCATGCATTTGTGTATTCTCTATTTGTGGCCATTCAATGTAGACATCTTCCAGAGTCAAAATCTGTGTAGAAGTGCTGCCTAGAACCACATTGTTATTGGTCATTAAGGTCATGGGTTATATGCTATAAAGCAGGAAGGTTCTGAGTAGGTAAAATAAAGGAAAACTGCTCGTGTGGTAAAATAATGGAACAGCGTGGTAAGATAATGGATCAGGTTGCCAAGGCACGTGGTTGAGTACCCATCCCTGGAGACATTGAAGATCAGACTCTGTGGAGCCCTGGGCAGCCTGATCTAGTTGAGTGTGTCCCTGGTCACTGCATGGGGTTTGGACAAGATGACCACTGAGAGTGTCTTCCAACCTGATGTAATCTGTGAATCTGGGATTCGATAATCTGATGAGTATTGTCACTAGACTCTTTCTCCCCAAGCTGAATGACAAACACCCACTTCACATACTTGAGAACCCTTTGCTATAGAAGAGAAGCTATTTATGAAATAGCAGCAACAGCACTCTAGCATCACCAGAATGAAATGTTTGTTCTACTCATGCTTTAATATTCATCCCAGGCTCCTGATTTAAGAATTTCTGAGCAAGTGATGATGGAGTTTTATGTTCAGTTCTGAGTCAGATGTACATCATGTACATCTTTTAACATTTAACAAGACTAACTTACAATTTAATGTTAATTACTGAGCTAGTTTGCAAATTTAATGACAAGTCCAAAAAGGGAAGATGCAGTATTAATGAAGAATAGGAGCATTAAGGCTTGACCTCTAAACAGTGCCATGGTGTATTATGGTTTTTATTTATATGGGTATGCAGTTAGGTATTGATCCCTTAAGTACCTGTAGGTGAAAGCTCGTTTTGAATACCATGAATGGCAGTAAAGGCAGCACTTTGCTTGAACATCTGTGCATTTGTTTGCATTATCTCACCTTCTTTCTGGCCTGACCATCGTTAATAGGAAATGGCTGACATCTAGCCATCTTGGAAGTTTTTCAACTGTGTATATTCCCCTAGTTTACACATTTATTCTGGTTTAACTTAGAATACAACTGATTCTGTTCAGTGATTTTACTTTTGAGCTCAATCTCCTTTCAAGTGACTACTTTGTGAGGTTAAGGGTGTATTTTTTGCAGAGCATCTACTTCCCGGAAGTGATGACACTTCACATGCTAGAGGGCAGAGATGCCATCCAGAGGGACCTGGACAGGCTGGAGAGGTGGGCCCAGGCTAACCTCATGCAATTTAACAAGGCCAAGTGTAAGGTCCTGCACCTGGGTCGCTGCAATCGCAAGCACAAATCCAGGCTGGGTGGTGAGTGGCTGGAGAGCAGCTCTGAGGAAAAGGACCTGGGGGTCTGGGTGGATGAGAAACTCAACATGAGCCAACAGTGTGCACATGCGGCTCAGACAGCAACTGTGTCCTGGGCTGCATTAAGAGAGGCCTTGCCAGCAGGGCAAGGGAGGAGATTCTCCACCTTTGCTCTTGTCAGATCC
>VWZI01010740.1:34069-56637 GCA_013396835.1 Psilopogon haemacephalus
CTCTGCTATGAGGACAGGCTGAGAGAGTTGGGGCTTTACAGCCTGGAGAAGAGAAGGCTTCAAGGAGATCTTATAGCAACCTTCCAGTATCTGAAGGGGCCTACAGGAAGGCTGAGGAGGGACTGTTCACAAGGTCTTGTAATGACAGGATGAGGGGAAATGGGTTCAAATTAGCAGAGGGGAGATTTAGACGGGATGTTAGGAGGAAGTTCTTCACAGTGAGGGTGGCGAGGCACTGGAACAGGTTGCCCAGGGAGGTTGTGTCTGCTCCCTCCCTGGATGTGTTCAAGGCCAGGCTCGATGAGGTCTTGAGTGACCTGATGTAGTGGGAGGTGTCCCTGCCTATGGCGAGGGGTTGAAACTGGATGATCTTTAAGGTCTCTTCCAATCTAAACCATTCTGTGACTTACAGTTATTACTAAGGATTGGTGTGAAGAAAGTCTTTTGCTTATACTTGCTCCTACACAGACCAAGGTCACTGCTAAATATTATGTATCATTCTGGGGATGCAGAAGGAAAAAGGTGACATCTGTGGAAAGGAACACAGAGTGGGAAGAAACCGACTAATGAGGTATTCCATTCCATGTACCTTGTATTCAGTGCAAAATTAAGAGATAACGTGAGGTTTAACCTTTCTTCTTCAGTGGCTGGTGTGTGAGAAGCAATCTCTCTGATCTTCTGCCTTTAATCCCAATCTGTGTATTCATTAATCCAGTTTCAGAATCCAACCCCTGAATCTGGTTCCCATCTGCCTCTGAATGAAGTCTGGCACTTCCTGGATATATATATGCTCATAGCATCAGTGGTGACAATGATATAATTGCCATCAGGGTGGTTTGGTTCAATAATGAGGTTTTAATATATTTTATTTTGTTAATATTTTTTGTTACAGTAGGTTTGCTTTTCTTTTTCCCGTCTGTAAATCTCTTTCACTTTGGGAAGAGAGGGATTAATAGGGAGCATCTGTCACTTGTCTAGTAGCCAGCCCAGCCCTAAGCCTTGACTTTACACTCCACTACATCTCAGCACAATCTTAACATTGGTATTTTAAAACACCGTGTCTGTGAATAGATTTCTGTACAGAACATTTTCTTGAGTACTTGCTTGAGCAAATAAGATAACATCTCGTTCTTCACATTTTGTACTTTGATAATCACTTTTGTGTTAAGGGACTTGAGGCCTTCTCATGTTTTCACTTTTTTGTTGTTGATGTTTTTAACATCTCAAATATTTACAAGAATGATACGTGTATGTTTAGACTAAATTCACTTTCATATTGGTTATGTAGGTCTTACACTCATCATGTAGTACAACCCATACCACATTTAATGATTTTTCCCCTACTGCATATTGACAAAGAACCAGCTCCAAAGTCCTCAACAACAGGTCAGTAGTTTTCACCCTTTTGTTAGTGTTATGAATGTACATGTCAAAGATAAGTGACTTCAAAGTGTTCAGTGAGAACCACAGAATACTGAGATTGAGTCAATCAGCACTACGCTTTTGTTTTGTGAAGTGCAGAGTACAAGTGAGAGAGCCAGAGAGCCAGTAAAAACACAAAAGTGTGATTTAGCACTGCTGTCTTCTGTATAGTAAGAAATTCAAAAGCACTTGAGCTTTGCAATATGCTTTAATTTCTTTTTTTTTTTTTTTTGAGTGGAGGATTGTACATATCCTGGAGAAGGCTGTTTAAAAAATTTCAAACAGTAAATATAATACCTGTCTACTTAGATCATCCCATGCCAAACTGTATTAAATACAATTTAAATTTTATGGTAAAGTGAATTTTCTCAACAAGGAGCCATGAAAATTTTTTATCTCTTGATCAGTGAGAAGTTCTGTACTGTTACAGGTCCTAAAGAGAGCAGGGAATTTAGGGTTACGCTTTCACTTATAAACAAATAACCAACAGCTTGAATTTTCTAGGTTTTTGGTTTGTTTTATTTTGGTTTTCCTCATAATGTTGTAATTGCTGTTTCTGCCTAAGCCGTTTCTGTATCTTGTCATTTCTCAGCCTCTTATATAAAAAGTTTCAGTGATGTTGGTAGTTTGCATTTCTTGTCTTTTTACTGGCACAGCAACTAAGCATGCTTGTCTGCTGTTAGCCAGGCTGTCCAGATACGTAGAGGATATGAAACTGAAGACAGAGCTGAATTGTTTATATACATACAGGAATTAGGGAGAATATTGTCCATGCCTGTCTGGTGTTCACCTCTCACCCACCTATTTTAACCCTTCAAAGAACTATAAAAAGCAGGAAATAGAATTTAGTGATTGTTTAGCTGCTTGCACACTTAAATAATTCAGTGAACTACTTCTAGCAATCTGTGAAGTTGTTAGTATGTCTTTGGTTTATATCTGCAGTAGCTTAGGTGTTTCCAGGATGGAACCATTAAACCTTCATTAATATTTCCAATTTTTTTCAGTGTGCAGTCTCTTCTGAATATATGCTGCCAGTATTTTATTAATTCAAATCTGCATTCCAAAACAATGTGTGAATAGAAGAAAAAAATCTGACACTGGAAATCCTGCTGATGCAAGAGACTTTGTCTTGAAAAAACAGAATAGCAGAACTCCATAAAAGCGTATAATATCTCTTTGTTCTGGTTAACAGCAACAAAAATATGCTTGTTTACCTGACTACACATATAATTCGAAAGTGTAGTTTAGAATGAGCAAGACAGTACTGGTAAGCATGTTTGATGTAAAGTAGTTCCTTTTTGTTTCTGCATACAGCTTGTAACTTGGAAAAAATTTTTTTCTGCTTGTACACACATGCCAGATTTTGGTGCCAAGAACGTTCCTTTCGTACTCTGTAGAGTTCTAGCAACAGTGCGGCTCCATTGTCTGGCAAGAGATTTGTATGTGCTTGACAGATAAAGCAAATCTTTCTACTCCATTTCTGCCTCATCTCCTCCTAAGCATGCTTTCATTCCTTGACCTTCAACTATGCTAAACTAATTTTGAAGAGCATGGTTTGACCTAATTGCCTAGCAGAGTATGATCATGGAGGAATACCATATATTGTCTGCTAACCCTGTGGTCATAACCTCCTTGAAATCATGCTCAGTTCAAAGAAGACTACGCTGAGGGAAGGCTGTGTGCTGACACTGGAGGATGTAGCAGCTGCAAGATCTGTCCTTTCCTGCACTGTCTGAAATACCGTTGTTGATGCCACTTTACTGAAAACACTTTTTCATGCTGCATGGCATTTCAGAAAGACACAGACTCTTGAATCTCTGTTTGCCTTCATCATTAATCTTCCCCAAACAAAGAATACCTGGACATGTGTTTGTGCTTGTTGCTCCTTACATGAAGTTATGCTCTGAATTACAAATGCTATGATGATTGAGAAACAGAAATAATAACGGGCTGAAGACAAAGTAAAACAGGAGAATCAATTGTAACTGTTACCTGTCTTGTTCAAAAAACCTTCAAAAAATGACAGCAAGCAAATGGGAAAGAGAACGTGACTGACCCTTACCTGTGTGCTGTGGAACCCACAGTACCTTCCTTACCTGCACCTCACTGCAAACCTTCAGCCCTCACTTCAGTAAAGGTGGTGTTTTCTATGTAGCTCATCAGGGTTACCTCTAAAGAACTTGAAGCTGTAGGCTGCTACAGATCAAGCTCTCAGTCTGATGAAACTTGCGTTTCCTGGAGTTGTTTCAGTGATGAATGTTGTGGCTACATTGTGAAAACTGCCTTAACACACTTCTGGTTGAAGCTGTGCATAATGTTGACATAAATGAGTCAGGTGAAGAAATGTCTTCTCTTGCTCTTTTGTGTGGCAGAAGGAAATGGAGTTCCTTGTATATGTCTATCTTTACTACAAGTCCCAAATTTAAGTTGAGGTACAAGTGTGTGTATATAGCCTACAGATTAGCCTAGTGACGAGAAAATCCACTTGATAAAACAATAAGTGTGAAGTTCTAAAGGATTATTGAAGGTAATAGTCTATAAAGCAAAGAAAAGCATGTCTTTTGTAGCTTCTATTTGATCTGTTAGCTAAATTAATGTTGTGCTATTATTTTTTATATTTTCCTGCTGGATTGACTATACCGCTGTAGACTTGGCTATCATGGTGCAACTTGCGCTGAATTCAAAGCTTTTTTGTTGAAACAACTAGTAGTATCCTTCATGCTGCTATCACGCTGCTGGTTTTTGAGGGTAGAAAGCAAGCTGAGGTGGGAGAGCTCTTCTAGCTACTGCCTTCAGTTGAAAATTAGAATGCAGATTACACTATCTGTTTTGTTCTCTGTTACAGTGTTAGTTATCTCATTTTAATGACTTTTTTTGAGTAACTTCTTTAAAACAAACAAACAAAATATAAAAACCAAACCCCAAACAAAAAAAAAAAAAGCAGCAAAGCAAAAAAATCCCAAAACCTTTGTCTGTGGGGAAGGTGACTGCCATTTCAAGTATGTACTGCATGCTTTGTGTTGTTGAGGGTGTCTTTTCAAATTAATATTAAACTAATTATGCAATTTTATTGATCTTTATTTTATACTGTAGTTTGATGGCCTAAGATCCTTGAGCATTTAACCTTAAGTCTTCCTGTAGTATGTATTCAGGAGTTAATGAGGTAAAGGCAAATGGAAGTACGTGGGTGAGCTTCCTCGCGCATTTTATTCTTACTAACAAGGATAGAGAAGAAGAGACTGTGTGCTTGTTTGAGGACATACAGGATGTATGGTATCTGGGTTTCTGTGCTTGAGGGTTTTTTTTCCCATTTATACCCTGCACATACATTGTGTTGTTACTGGCATGTTTTGAGAGGTCCTGTGTTTAGTCAGCTGCATAAAATGGCTTAGTAAGATTCTGTTCCCTTTACACAATTTTCTTGCTCATTTTCAGTGATTACAAAAATTTTAAAGCCTTTTTAGCTATTGCATTTAAATGCAACTTTCTTATATCTGCTGAGGAATCATTAACAGTGGTTACGTGCTAGTGGTTTTCCATACATTCTCAGGAATGATAACTTACTAACAAAGGAAAAACCGGTATCTTACAGAAACAACTTCTCATATACAGTTAGAGCTGAAACAGTGGAAAAGGCAAGATAACATAACGTGATACATCTTGAATGGAGAATTTGAAGCATCCTTTAGGAAAAGATACGAGCCATATTTATATGGTTAATATCATCTTGTTGATTGTTGCAAAATGTTCAATCTTGGTGGCAGGTTCCTCATTGGAGACAGTAGATAATGCCCATTTATCAGAAGCACTATGCAGGCTTATGCTGGGGTGAAAGCCAGCTTACTCTAGTTTTGCAATAGGTAAATGTAGTGGCGTATCCTTGTGTGCTGTGGAACAAGGCTCTTATGCTCAAAAACATGAAGCAACTGCAAGTGTTAGAGTGCTGCCTGGAATGGTGCTGCTCATGATATTTCTTCAGCAGCTTCCCCATGTTTTAAGGTTGCACAGAGAGAGGCTGGTTAATCTTTGTAAAATTCAGACCAGATTGTTAAGTACATCTGACACCTTGTTTGTATGTGTAGCATTGTTTAGAACCACTGTTTTCTGCACTTTTTTCAATCCCTTCTATTTATTCCTCCTTGAATCAAAGTTCAGTTATTTTTATGTGCCGCTAGAAACAACACAATGCTGCATTCTGATCTGTTTTTTGTTTACATTTGCTTTTTGTCCTTTCCACTTTAGCAGCTATTCAGTCTCAACATAATACTTCTGCCTGTTGGATTTTTTTCTTGACCTTGTCTGTTGGTTTTGTGGTTTTGGCTTTGGTGGTTTGTTTTGGTGTTTTAGTTTGGGGCTCTGTTATTATTTCTTTTTTTTAGTGGTTGATTTTGGTTTTTGTGCAGTCATAACTGTTTCAACTGAAAGTTACAGGAATATTGTTACTTAAACATAAAAATGAGTCACAAAACCGTTAAAGAAGCTGTGGTTGTTAATATCAGAAGACACCTAACAGTGAGTTCTTACATCCATCTGTTACAGTTTTAAGGCTATCCCTGATTTTTCTAGACAATTCAAATATAAAAGAAAAACAACTTACGGGTTGGACATAGAATAATAATATGTGTTTATCCAATTCCATTGGTCTGCTGAATGTCTTGTATTTTGCTGTACAAGCTTGCTCTGTCTCTCTCTGGCTGCCTTCTGCTTGGCTTTTGGTTGTTTAGACAGCTGACTTTCTTCTTGTTTTGACTGGTGAAGGCAGAGAGGTGGGGAGAGTAGACTGGCTATGTACAGCCTCTCTGGACCTCTTTGTGTCCAGAGGAGGGGAGAGAAATGATACTGTGTTGTTGGTGAAATATAGATATAGGTAAATATACTTTACACATGTTTATTGCATTTTATACTTTCATATTTATTTTGCTTTTTGTAAATATTATTTCATTTAACTTCCAAAATTCTTAGTTGTTGTAGTCTGCCTGCTTTTTAAAAATCTGTGTTGCTTCTTTTGGAGTACTTCTCTCCAAGTCTAGCAACAGGATACTGGGCAATGCTGGCTTGAAGAATTTCAGCCAACTGGCATTTCATCCTAGGACATGGAGTAGCACTTTTCCCATGTGACTTGTCTAAGTTGTCTTTTAAAGTGGATCATTGAGCATTAATGGTTACAAATGAACTGGATTTTGTGAGATCAGTTGGAGAAGAGATGTAACAACAGGACAAATAGTTTGGAATGCAAGCAGGCAGATAGGGTGTACACAGATACCTTTGAACAAATTTTACTTCAGATCAGGGGAGGAACATTTCAGACACCCTTTCTGCAGTGCTATATGCTGTAGCATTGCTACTGTGCTATCAGTCCAGCCCAGCAAATATGTGAAAGTGTGATGTTAATGTGAAAATTGGTCAGGCTGAATTATGGAAAAATACTATTTGTTAATACTTAGTAAATTACAAATTGACAATAAATTGTATAAACAAGTCTCTCTGTTGTTGTCCATAGTACTCCTTTGTAAAATACTTTTGTGCTCTCTCCTGATTTACTTGTTCAGTATGTGGCCTACTATGTAGACGTTAACTTTGGAGCAGAGATTTAGACTAAAAAAAAAAAAAAATTCTTCTACTGATTTAATTTTGAGAGTTCAGTTTTTGGCCTATTTTGTGATACCCTGGTGGTGGTGACTGAAGGTTAATTCCACTAATCATGTGGCAGGTAGAGAAAAGAGTTGCAGCATTACAGCATGAAAAATCATGTGATACAGGAAAAAGAGTGACTATTTGTTGGTGGTAGTCTGTTTTCCATGTGGTTGCGAGAATTCCATAACGTCTTCAGAAGAGATCAGTGGGGATTTTTTGTGTTCGCTATAATTCCAGCACCACTGTACTTGTGTTCACAGCCTGCTCAGCAGAGATCTTGTTAATTCTCATGTAGTTGCACTGAGAAGGGCAATGAATTTAAGCCTAAGCAAAGGTGTTAAAAAGGTGCTGAGGCTCACTGATACATCTGTTCTGTTTCCAAGATAATGAAAAGTAATTCAGAAGCTTTTATGACTGTTTGGATGTGACTGTACAAATAGGAAGGTGTTTGGGAATTATTCCTATTCCAGTTGACATATTTCCATGTCAAATATACAAGTCCATTTTTGACTGCCAAGCCCACAGCAGTTACTGTGTTATACAGCAGCTGAGTTCTGCTCTTCTTCTCTGTTATCACCAATACACTATCACTTCAGTGATGTTTTTGACAGCTAGGCAGTGTTATAGTTACACTTGGAGTAACACCTGTACAGGCTCATTAATTGATAGAGAAAATTCAATAGTGTCATCTCAGAGATAGGAAAGGAGCTGTCTTGATTTGGTAATGCAGTACGTTTCCACTTCACGGAATCACAGAATTAACTAGGTTGGAAAAGACCTTTGAAATCATCGTGTCCAATCTATTACCCAACACCATCTAATCAGCTAATCCATAGCACTAAGTGCCACATCGAGATGGTGTTTTTTTTAAACCCCTCCAGGCACTATGACTCCACCACCTCCCTGGGAAGCCCATTCTAGTGGCCAATCACTCTTTCTGTGAAGATTATCTTTGTAATATCTAGCCTAAACCTCTACTGTTGCAGCTTAAAACTATGCTCTCTTGTTCTGTCACTGGGAGCCTGGGATAAGAGACCAACCTTCTCCTGGCTACAACCTCCTTTCAGGTAGTTGTAGAGAGCAATAAGGTATTCCCTGAGCCTCCTCTTCTCCGGGCTGAATACCCCCCAGCTCCCTCAGCTTCGCTTCACAGGGCTATGCTCCAGCCCCCTCACCAGCCTTGGTGCCCTTCTCTGGACACATTCAAGCACCTCAGCATCTTTCTTATATTGAGGGACCTAGAACTGGACATAGGAGTCAAGGTGTGGCCTGACTGGTGCTGAGTATAGGGGCAGACTTCCCTAATCATGCTAATCAATCTGTTCCCTATACAGGAATTCCATTGGCCTTCTTGGCCATCTGGACACATGGCTGGCTCCAATAGCCCCAGGTGGCTCTCTGCCTGGCCACTTTCCAGCCACTCTGTCTCCAGATGTAGCACTGCATGGGGTTGTTGGGGCCAAAGTCCAGAACCTGGCATGTTGACTTCTTAAATCTTATGGTATTTGACTCTGCTCATCTATTCAACCTATCCAGGTCCCTCTGCACAGCCCTCCTGCCCAATAAGAGATCAACACTTAGCTTAGTGTTGTCTGCGGGGCTGTTCTGCTCCTTGACCCCACCTACTATCTCAGGACGCCAGCTGTCCTAAGGCCAACCTGCCTTACTATTGAAAATTGAGGCAAAGAAAGTACCTCTGCCTTTTCCTCATCTCTAGCTACTTCCTTCCCCTCCTTGTCCAATAAAGAGCAGAGGCTATCCTTGCCCCTTTTTTGCCATTAATGTATTTATATAACCATTTTTATTATCCTTCACAGCAGTGGTCAGTCTAAGTTAAAAGTGGGTTTTGACCTCTCTGATTTTCTTCCTACATGACCTGGCGACATCCTTAAACATTTCCTGAGTTACCTCCTCTTCTTTCCAAAGGTATACCTCCTAGCTTTAATGCATATTGAAAACTTTATTAATAATTTTGTGGTCAGTGCATGCCAGACAGCCTCCAACCACCGCATCTCCCAGCAGCTCTGCTCTATTTCTAAACAGCAGGTCAAGTAGAGCCTAACCCCTGGCAGGCTGGCACACCAGCTGTGACAAGAAGCTATCCTCCATACACTCTTAAGAACCTCTAGGCTGCCTCCTCTCTGCTGTGCTAAGTTCCCAGCAGGTATATGTCAGGTTAAAGTCTTCTACAAGAATGAGGGCTGCTGGTCTTGCGACATCCTGCACTTGTTTATAGAATAATACATCCCCCTCTTCCTGGTTGGTTGCAAGCAGTATGTCAGTCTTGTTGGCTTTTCCTCTGATTCTTACCCATAGGCAGTCTATCCAGTCATGATTAATCTCAAATGCCATGACATCAAGAGCCTCCCTAATACACAGGGCCACCCCTTCTCCCTCCCCTGTCTCTCCTGAAGAGCTTGTAGCAATCCATTGCAGGCTTAAGTCATGTGAATCGTAAAATTCACACTTCTGGCAATCCTTTTTCATTTCATGTCATGTCTCTCTGTCTACCACCTCCCCTTTCAGCACACTGTTTATTGTTCAGCTGCCACAAAGCTTTAAGACCAAAGAAGCTCGCACTCTGAATATGGAGAAACTGACCTGTGAGGGAAGGTGTACTTTTGAACATCACAGTTGCTCAAGCAGATCCACGCTCAGGTGCCGCCACTGGACAGTCTACCAAGACTAGGAATGGCTTCTGTTAATATTTTTGTGACTGCCAAGAAGTATGCCACATAAGGTTTCTCATCCGTGGTTACAGTGGACGTACTATAGAAGCTGTTATGACAAAACAATCTTTCCTCAAATGAGTCTGTTCGGAATGCCGTTTACACAACAGCACATTTTGCTTCCTCTCATGTTATGAGGTGCTCTGCTTCCAAGAGTGAGGCAGGCAAGGGTAGTGGCCTCAAGACGGGTTACCTAGATGCCATGAATGGAGAAGGAGCCATCCTACCAAATATTGGGCAGTCCACCCTGGCTTCACTGAGCCACTGTTCAAGTGTTGACATTAGGAGCAGCCACTGCTACCTTCTCTGGCTGGGCATGAGACCTGTACAGGAGGTGAATTAAAGAAATGCTGCTTGATAGGCTGCCTCTGACAGCACAGGTGATCTTGACAATAACAATATTTCTTTCTTAAAAGACCTTGTTTCACTAGAATGAAAAAGGACAATTAAAATGTTTTGTTCTTTGTCAAACTACTCAGCAAAGTTGGTGGTGGCAAATGCACAACCATGCGATCTTTCTCTCTTGTGGTTCCTCGTTGATGGTTTTTTTCTGCTGTACAAGGGGCTGAGAGGAATCCCTCCATAAGAACCGTTTGTCTGACACTTCTAACATGAAAAAGAACAAAATTAAGCCTGACACTGATGGTGAGCACATTGTGCTGGCATCCCTGAGACAGTTTGTATTGTGCTGAAAAGGGGGCGGCAGGAAAGGCAGGCTGCTGTTTCACTGGCACAGGGAGTGCTTGCGGAAAGCTGTTGGGAGGCACATGATCATCTCACGTAACCTTTTTTTTTGTTGTTTTTTAATAGAAATTTGTGCAGTCCCTGATAAGAGAAACTTTGCTCCAGATAATGTTTCAAGTAGATGCAGCTCATGCAGATGAATGCTACTTTTTGACAGAAAAAGAAGGAAAATGAATAAATGGATTTTTTGTTCTTGAGGTCAAAATAAAATGCCTCTGTGAACTGGATTTGAAACAAAATATCCAACACAAGTAAGTTCCAGCTTTGGTTACACTTCTGGAGCTTGAGTCTGTCTCTTTCCTTGCAGGAACACACCTTTGACGGGAAGGCAGTAGGGAAAAAATTCAAGAGGTACTGCTGTTTGCGGTTTAGTATTTGAAGTCTTTACATGAAAAGTCTTTATCTGTGAAATTGAAGATCCAAGTAGACTGTGGCTCTTAAAGTGAAGTACTTCGGAACTGTGTGTTAATTTTTTGCCATGCGCAAAAATATGCAGCAACTAGATCATCTTCCATGGGGCAGGCTGTCACTTGTGGGCAACTTTGTTTTGTGTGTGTGTGGTTTTTATTCAGTTGGGGAGTTGAGGGTGGGGCTTTTTGTTTGGTTTTATGGTAGTTGTTTTGGATTTGGGTGCTGGTTGATTAGGGTTTTTTTGTGAGTGTTTGATTGGTTGATTTTGTGGTGGGGTTGTTGTTTTGTTTTGTTTTGGTTTTTTTTTTTTTGGTCTGTTTGGGTTTGGTTTTGTTTTCACTGGGAATACCATTTAATACAGAAACATAGCCAAAACTTGTCAGAGAGCTTTGATGCAGAGTTAAAGTTAACTAAAAGTCCTTTGCATCCTTTCAGCATGTCAAGAGTACTCCTCCCTAAGCCTCTGAAATATCTTACATAAAGGGTCAGTGCTTTTAGGAAGTGAATTTCTTATGTTATTTTTGAGGAAGTCATGACAGCAAAGGAGATGCAGTGAAGTACTACTTCAGGGATAGAGGCAGAAGTGATGTACTGAGAAAGTGTATTGGAACTACTCAAATGCCAATGGGTGACCTGGTTCTGCTTTTTTCAGTCGAGATGTGGCAAGGTCCTGAGCAGAGACAGGATGAGGAACTGAATCTATGGAGCACAATGCTGGTGGTAGCAATGAGGAAGAAACACAAATCCTCTTTTTGATTGTTTGTAACTCCTTGGAGTAGAACAACACTGAGGACTTGGATACTGCTCTCTGTAGAGTTACTACCCTCTGATCTGCCAGCTATAACAGGAGAATGTCAGCTTTCTGGAAAAATACTCTTGTTAAAGCTCTATTTACAAAACCATTTGCAAATTCAGAATAAGTTGCTTTATTTTGAAGCCTTCTTGAGACATACTTCATCCCATAACAAACTTTTCCAAGTTATTCCAGTTCTTTTATCTCTGGTATAGTATTGTATATCCATAATACATAAAGCAAAAGGACGGGAGTGGGCAAGAGCAAGTTGTGTTAGTTTCCAATCCTGTGGTACAAAATCTTCAGAAATGCCCCTAGATTGTAATGTTTCCTGCTTTGCTCTCAGCCTATGTAACAATGGAAGAAAGGGTTTAAATTGTAGCTTTGAAGTGACTGTTACACTGATGTCCATGTGACTGTTTTTGTTGGGATGTCTAGATCCTCATCCAAGTAGAAAGAGCTGCAGTGCTCAAAGCTGAAACTGAGATGTAAGTCTTCTGCAGACTGCCTGAATTATTATAGAAAGTGAAACTTTCCCCATACAATTAGTGATTACAAATAACTTGCTGTTTTGGCTGACAAATCTCCTGGCATCTCTTAAGTCAAAACCAAATTTAAGAAAAAAAGGCTTGCTGTCTTGGCATGTGTATTTGTTTTAGGAAACAGGCAGACCTGCCACTTTTTTTTTCTTAGTTGTATTTATTCTCACTGATACTCAATGAACAGGCTATTTGTATTAATGAAAGTGTATCTACTGCTTATAGTAGTCTCTGATTTTTCCTTTATCATAGTGGTTTTCACAGCTTTCATAAAGATCATCAAAGCAGGCATGCAAACTTTGAAGTATTTAAAAATACTGACTTGAAGTAAGAAATCAAAGTGGTGTTAGGTAAAAGCTTACAGAAGAGAGTTTGTGTGCTCAGCATCCACCTGCAGAAGTGCAGCTGAGTAGAGGTGTTCCATGCCCACAGAAGATTACCAAGAGATAGTTCTTTAGGATGGACAACTGTTTGTGCGCATGCTGCCTTATAGCATAGCTGCAGTCCTGGTCTGCAAAAGCAAGCTGCTTTGTCTAGCAAATTTAAGGTCAGGACCTGTGCAGGATATGAATGTTTCAACCCAAGTACAGCATATAGTGAAAATAAGACACTATGCCATGCAAGGAGCCTGGCCCTTAAATGAGTTATATTAATATTAAATATATGAAAGTCTGAGTCCCAAATCATGGTATTCAGCTAAATTCTGGATGTCACAGAGTGCCGCTGTCTCCAGAGATCCTTTTGTTCCAGTAACCTTAAGTCTGGATCACTATGTCATCCCTAATCTTTCTTAAGTCACAGTCATGTTTTACCTAAATTGAGTGAAATATGGATTTAGTGTGTTTGGAAAAAACATGCTTTTTTGATGGTGGTTTATATAAGGTATAAAGCTAAAAAGTTAAGTTATCTCTGGAGATCAATCCATTTCTCTGCTGCAAAGAAATATCAACTCGTTTGCCTGTAAATACTGAAAAAAAATTATGTTGTTCGCTATGTAGCAGCATATGAATCTTTTAATGCTCTTTTCATAACTAAATCCGTGTTGCTGGCTTTTTCATGATGGATCAGAGTGTTTATAGGTGGAAAGCATGTTAAAAACTAGAAACTAGGCATGGAAAATTATATTGGTTTTGAGAGGAAGTGGATACCATTAACAATCTGGAACACAAATGGGTAGAATCTCAAAGGATGGGGATGATGTTACTGTTTTATTTCAGATAACTAAGGATAGATGAATAAAATGATAATGCACCTATTTATTTTGTTAATTTTATAGAAACTTCTTAACTTCCAGTGATCCACTATTATTTCTTACACTAAGGTTCTGAAAAAGTTATCAAATCAACTCTCCAAGGACTTGATGTTTTCCCATCTTCTCAAATTCCCTCTAGAAATCTACGTAGAAAGCTCATTCTTCCTCCACAAGAAACAGCCATGCAGATAAAATGCATGCCTAATCTGTGCCCATTCAGCAGTTGTGCTTTAAATTTCTACTATCTCATGCTGCACAACAGCACTTTCAAATTCAACCAGAGACCACTGCATTTTTAATGAAGGGAGTATAGTGGCTAGTTTTGACACCAGTAGTTTTCATCGATTTAGTTTTTGCAAGTTTTGTGGTTGTTTTAGCACAGAGTCCTGAAATGAAATACTTCCAGCTTTAAACAAAACTGGTATCAAAGTAAGAAAGAGCAGCAGTCTTCCATTCAGCATAGATTGAGTCGTTTTTCTTGAAAGGAAGTGGGCTTGCAAGTTTCATGTTCCATATGAGCCAGTAACATGGATTTGTGTGGAAATGGTTTAAAAAAACCCCAAAAAAACAAAAGAACCCAAGCTTGCACTGTTTTTTCCCTCCTTCCAGATACCGATTTTCTTCTCTTCACTCAGCTAGAAGAGCATACAAATGACCCACCTCTTTCTGTCTTTGGAGTAACTTTTAAAAAATTTATTTGAATATTATATGTATGCAGTAAGGGGAAAAAAAAAAGCTGTATTTTTAAAAATTACAGCAAACTAATAGAAATAATGTTTACATCTTTGGAAGAATGGGGGTTAGGACAGATACATGAAACTTGGTATGGAATTTCTGGAAGTGAAACTTCATCTGAAGTTCCAGTATTAGCAAGGTTTGCACTTTAAATAGGGCAATACTGAAAACTGGATTGGGCTGGCTCCGAAAGTTAATGGACAGATAGATGTCCAAAATTTCTCTGATGAAATACCATTGCCTAAGGAAGAGATTTTTAATTTTTTTTTTTCTCTAACACATATGAGATTGGAAGGTGGGAAGAATACAGCGGCAGGGGAGGGGAGGCAGACACTGTATATCTTGATGGTGGCTATGCGGCAGGATTTGTAGATTAATCCCTTTGCCAGTGCTGTGGATTGATAGGTAACCACATGATGTACCATCTGCCACTTATTTATTCCTTTATTTAAGCTACAGTAAAGGAAATTTAAACTGCATGTTTTAGCCTGGCCATGCTTTTCATGTAGCCTTATTTGAGAACTTATTAGGTTCTAACTATTGCTTCTCTCTACATAATAAATAAGTTCTAATGAGTGTTAAAGGTGCTGAGGATGTCATGCTTAGGGTACAGCACTTGGTTTAATCCAGAGAGAAGGCATAATTGTAAGGGTTTGTAGGTTGGTTGTTTTTTTTTCTGGTTATGCCTCTTTGACATCCTTTGCCATGTTAAGGTAAGATAGGCAAGTTAGAAGGAAACCTGCTGTTGTGCTTAGGACCATGATATATGCAGCAAGAAGACAAATTGGAGAAGGGTGGTGTCTTCTGCAGGTGAGCTTTTATGGAGAGTACTGATGAATTTATTTATTTCTGCCTAAGCCAGAGATCTGAGCACCTGGCCATCCTGCTGGAGTTAGGTATATGTATAAGCACAGAAAAAAAAAAAAAAACAAAATTAAAGGAGGGAGCAGAGTTGTATGGAGTGATGAGAAATTTGTAAGTTTTCCAGGGTTTGGACACCATTGATTAAATGGTTAGATTTAGTGAGATACAGGAGAGGTGGACTGAAGGGTACTGAGGTTGGAGGCAAAGGTGGAGATCATAAAAAATCTGTACTTAGGAGGCCTAAGCAAGAAAGATAAATACAGTGGACCGACAGTGAAAATAAAAGGAAGGGAAACTGTCAATTATATTAAAAGAGCACATTAAATGAGACAAAAAGGGCTAGAGGTGATAAACAGCAGGGATATGAGCCTGTGAAATCATGAAGCTTATTAAAAAGCTAGCGTTTCCAAAAAGGCAAAAGGCAAACAGGCAGGATGTCATTTGCATTGCAAAACTTGGACCAAGAAAGACTATTAGCAGTAAAGCAGAATGAGGGTGCACCCTGTACAGGGTCGCATGATGCTATTACAGCAGATCTTATTCATCAGATCTGCTGCAACCAGAATATCAGTTCATGATTAAGGTGGAAAAAAGAGAGGGAGGGTGAGTAGTAGGAGGTGCCATCCTCCAATCTCTCTTAAGTCTTAGACCTTCCAGTGTTACTGCCTTTGCTATTACTTTTAATCAGCAGGTGTAGTACACTCATGAGATGCTTGCAGCTGTATGTTTACAGCAATAAAGTATTTTATTCAAAGGGCCTTGCTGAAAAGCAGACACAGTATTACACAGAATCATAGAATGAGTTAGGTTGGAAGGGACCTCAAAGATCACCTAGTTCTGAGCCCCTGCCATAGGCAGGGACACCTCCCATGAGAACAGGTCGCTCAAGGCCTAGCCATGAACATGTAATAGAGGAGAGCTGTTACCAGGAATCTTCAAGTGCTTCCTAACCTGATTCCATCGTATTGATGCTCAAGAGATAAATACTGCCCAGAGAAATAATGCAAAGACTTCTGTGTGAATGTTTAAGTCTTTTAAAATATGCATGAATATTAAGTCTTGCACATTTACATAAAGTTTTGTATAAGCTTGTTCTTTGTTATGTCTTGGTCGTATTGTAATGATTTTTTTATATGTGGTTATTTTGACTTATTTTGCATCTGAGTTATATAAATACCTCTTACTGACTGTGAAGAAGAAAATTAGGCAGGTTCTTTTTAATGCCTTAAGAAATTTGAAGACACTGTGGGAAAATAAAACTGAAATTTGTTTTACAGTTATCTACACTGAGAGAAATAGAGTCATAGGAGATTTTTCTGTACCTTAAAAAAGGTGAAAAACTAGTAAAAATGTTAAGCTGAATTCAAGACTAGTTTACAGAAACACACCAGTTAGGCAGCTTCAGAGATTAAGCTTAAGGACTGTGCAGACACATTGTTTCCTTCTGAGCAGGTGGCTTTTGAAGAACTCCCTGAAATCTCTGTTAACAGTGTTGTTACTTGCCAATTTGAGTGTATGGATGTTAATTCTTACTTAAAGACCTAGGTAAACTTTGATGTTTAGTATTTTTAAACAGTGATGACATGCCTTGGTAAGCTCTGACTGTCTTACAAGTAGATGCTTTGTGTGGCAGTTCAGTTTAGGTGATAAATATTTGTTGAAGTATTGTGTATTCAGAAACTTCTTCCTTGGTTTATACAGAGCTTTCCCTTGTCTGCTATAACTCCTGTATTTGTCTTCCTCATTTTTGAACATTCCTTTAAAGCAAAGTAAACCACAGTTCAAGCCACATCTAATTAGCTATCAATGAGGTGAGCTACATAAGGAAAATGCAAATATCATGTTTCAAACAGAATCTACATTGCTATTTTATTCAAATATTTTCATAAATGTTTACACATAGAAACACAACACTGTATGATTTAAACTTTGCTTTTCACAATTCCATCCACTCTTCTCTCTACTCTGAAGTCATCTACCAGCACTTGGGTATCATGCAGAGCAGGTAAAATTGCAACGTGGCAGGGAGATCTGTGTTACTCAAACAGAACACATTCTGCACTCTGAAATCTTGTTCACTTTGGAACCCTGTCTTGAAATGAAGGCTTCCATAAAGGGGGAAAAAGTGTGGGTGCACTCCTCTTCAGGTTAAAGAGAGGACTACACTCTCAACTTGGTTGCATAGCAGCCATACTTGGTGAGGGCTAGCTAGGCATTAGTTCTTGGGCCCAATGTGTCAGCAAGCTGCAAATGTTGCAGGCTTGTTGACTCTCTTGACTTCTTTCTCAAGATTCTATGTTTCCAATTAAAATCCTTTTCAGAGTAACTGAGGTACTGATTATAAAATAGAATACATAAAATCTATTCACTCTGCAGTATAGTGTGTGTAAAATAAACTATAAAGAAAATATGCAGGAATTTTATTTTTTTAATCCTGTTTTTACAGTGCTCATCATGAATATATATTTATGTGTACACAGAGTAGGAGAAATCATTGCCATGTTTTGCATGTAAACATGAGGGAGAGAGCTGAATTTTTTTTCCACTCATCCTTTGTTCCACATTGCAAAATTTAGCCTAATCATGAGGAGGTTACATTTTTTCTGGTCTAAATATGAATAATTCTTCAGTCATCTGCAGTTGAAGTTTGCTGAAATGTATTATGCCCTTCTTGTCATTTCTGAACAAAGCAATGTACTAGTTAATAAGTACTACTCAGCTCAGCAAATGGATGCACAGGCGTGTGCATGCACATACACTCTAACAGTTCAACTTGTTTGTTGTTAACTATGTTGGTGAAAGTTTTTAGATGAGGTGTTGGTGAAGTGCCTTGGGAAGGCGTAGTAATGCGCTTGGTCTTAGTTTTAACATGTCAGTGCAATACACTAAAAAATATTACACATCTAGCTCTTTTTTTTTCATCCACTTTTCTGTGAGCCAGATAGAATCTTCTGATTAATCTGCTCCCCAGTTGCTATTCTGGGGAGCAGTCTTCATTGAGATGCCATTTTGACTGAATCTGTACATAGATCTTAGTCTGTGTAGTGAGCCTAGGAAATGGCAGTTCCACCCTCAGTCACTTGCCTTTCTAATTATGTGACCCTCAAAATGATGAAATACTATAACAAACTGACACATACTGGCATAGTCTTTCTTTCACCACTGGTAACCCATGCATACATGTACACAGACAAAACAGTNCTTTGAATGTTTTGGTACAGTAACATTTAATGAAATATTTGATGTAGTCATACTGAGAGGTAAACTTTTCTTTTCACATGCTTTGTGACACTGTATTGTGACAGGGTACTCCTGAGACTTTTGACACCAAAAGATACTCTTAAGTAAGGAAGTAAGAAAGGGAGTTTAAGGGACATACAGAGTTCTTAAGTGTATAAACACATCTGTGTGTAACAGGAAATTCAAATGTCAGAAAATACCACTTGTTTGTCTTTGCTTTATAAAAATGTTTGCTTTTCCCCTTTGTAACTGTTCACAGGATCACAGCTCTCTTTGGCTTTGCTACTTTTCTAAAATATTTCTAAGGAAAGTGTATCAGCATGAATTTTACTGATGAGTATAAATTACAACTTTATTATATCTACATACATGTTGGAAGTGTATTGCACAATTGCATAATGTCTTACTTTGTGTTTATGGTTTTGAGGTAAATTTAAATTCTTGTATTCATTTTCCTTTAAGTAGTAAGAAAACACTGGTCAAAACAATCTCTGGTGCACCATCGGATTTCATACAGTTTATTCTTCTGCTTACTCAGTTACATAGCATTTGAGGAATATTTTCTTTTTAGCATAAATGCTGTATGACACTACACTCCTCTTTTGTCACTTTTCTTTAGTACTGTTCTTTGTATGTCTCCAGTTACTACTGCTATTGTCCTGTGGCCAATGTAGTTTCCTGTAACAAGTATTTCTGTGCAGCTGAAACTGTATTGTGATTGATAGGCTTGAGGTACTTGTGGTTCTTTCTCCAGCTGAGTAATTAGGTGCTGTTTCTTCACTTTACAAGAGCAGTCAAGTACTTCGGAATGATGTCACTTAGACTCAGTGGGGACTGTGAAAATGCCTTTCTCCACGTACACAAAACAGACAGCTGTGATGTTAACTGAGAGATGTGCATCTATGTCAGCACTTGACATGTGAGATTAATTACGTTAAGAACTATTTTATTAGAGCTGCTTAAGGAAGAGGAAAAAAGGAAAGAGAAAAAAAAAAACCAAACAAATAAGAAGCAAGCAAGCAAAAAACCTTACAAAACCCCAAACAAACAAATTAAAAAACCCAAACACACAGGAAAAAACCTCCTCATCTGTCCAGGATCCATATATCATTCAAATGAGCTATTCTCATCTTCATGTTGTCTGACATTTCTTTAGAAAGCTTATACTTGGAGGGCTTGCAGTTAAGCAATACTTCTGGTGTTCTCCCAGCATCTGTGCTAGAGAACTAAACTTTGTAGGTCAAGGGAAGCAGTACAAATGCTGTGGGCACTGTGACTTTCAGCGTGTATATGAACAGGTGAGCTTATCAGTCGGTTCTGTATTCAGTCTGTATCTGACAGTACTTTTTTGTTGGCTACAACATTAAAAACATATTTTGGGGATTGTGTTATGTTTCCTAACATGTCCTCTGCAAGGAAAAGATGTGCATGTCCATTTGGAGAAATTCTGTCTGGAAAGATACCCTGTTTTGGAATATCCCATTGTCTCTTAATTGTCATAATGAATTTTTTTTTTTTCTTGCATGCTTAATGCTGGCAGCTAGCACTATAGCTCCTGTTCTGTGAAATAGATCTTCTTTTGAGCTTGGTAAACATGAAACACTACTGCTTCCTAGTCACATCTGCTTGAAGTGCTCTGTTAACTTACTAATGATGGTTTACCCCACCCCGCTAATTTTGGTAATAGCTTATATCCTGAATGGGATAAGTGTAAGCACTTTGTAATAGTGGCTCTCAGCTGCGGTACTATAAGTATTATGCATGCATGAAAGTCTCTCAAGTGCCTAATAAAGTTTAGTGTCTTTCGCAAGACCATCCAGAGGGAGAGAGGAAGGAGGGGAAAGAGGCTGCCTCCAATCTGATGTTACAGCTGAACAGAAAATGTTGTTCTGCTTGGTTTGAAAGATGAAGAGGGAGTTAATGTAGCTATATCCCTTCAGTTTTTGGAGAAATCTTTTTTTTCTTTTGAAAAAGGCTCTTATTGGAGAGTTTTATAAGAGTTAACCTTATTAGCAGAAGCAGCTTGATGCAGCAGTAGGTGTGTAGCAGTGGTGACTGATGAAGCTGACAGGCACTTGAGAGGCTCCTGGGGAATGGACATCAACTGCTCAGTTGGCCTTCACTGCTGCAGATCTCTAAGAAAACATAAATACCTCATCTAACACCAACCAGTTTACTGGGGGAAAACAAATGGCTTTCGAGTTCAGTTACAGTTTCTATCTCAGGATAATCTAATAGTGTTATGTGAGTTTCATTAGGTGGGGTTAGTATAATTTTTTAAACGAGAAGCCATTGATCTTAATATGTTTTATTTTCAGAGTTAATTAGTGAATACAATTTTTTTTTTTCCAGTAGAGGAAAAATTTGCCTAAGTGTCAGAAACAATCCAAGGCATCTTATCACTCTAATGTCCACATAACATTTTTTCCTTGTTCCTACTACCTGCTTTCATTAAACTTTGTCTTTTGAAGTCCTCAGAAGACGGCATGGAGAATTCTTCCATGCTTGCCTTATTGTGGTGATAAATGCTGGGACTTCTTTCAGAGGGTTCCTAGGGCAGAAGCTTCATTCCTCACCAAAGGAGCTGGCTTGGAAAAGGCAGGGCAGAATGCTGGGAGTGGGGAGGAATACAGGGTGTCTGCCACTCCTTTATGATCACTGAGATCATCCTTCTGGGAAAAAAAAATTGTAAGGATTTTTTGTTTGTTTTGCTTTTGAGTCTAAAATGTCTGTCTCTGTTGTTGACAGTGTACGTGATTCAGGCAAATGACTAGTTGTCTTGGATTAGAAAGATCACAAAACTGATAAAGGATGAAGTATACCTGCTTTTTTTATTAGTGATTCCATCACTTCTCTGCACAATGTTTTCATACATACATATATGTGTATATGCACATATAAAAGGGTAGTGTTGTCACCTTATTATGTAAAAGAAATGGAGAAATGTAATGATTAGGTAATAGAATAAGTACTTGTTTCTGAAGCAAGTCTGAAAAATCACTGGATGTGGAGATACTGTGCCAAGTGTTCCCAGAAGAATGGATTTAGGATAATAATTAACTGCTAGTTATGTAAGAATTACAAGATCACAGAACAAATTACTGTTATTAGCAGAAGTATTTGTTCTCATGTCAAGCTGTCACCCTGCTTTGCTGTTTAATGTGATTCTTCCAGATGGAAAATAAAAAAAAAAAAAAGTCAGATGTGTTGTTAAGCATGAGTTTGTGATTTAATTTTATGTTTTTTTTTCATGTGTAATTGTCTGTTAAAATGGCTGTCATTTTTCCACCCCAGTCACTTTAAACCTATCAAACCAAGGGAACTTTGGAGGGTGGGGGTGGAGAGAGGAGGAAGGAGCGGGGACAGGGAAAGAATGGAAAAGGCAGTGTGTGTGGAAGGGCTTTTCTGGCTCTAAAGATATTGGATCTGAAACTGCAGGATCCATGAGACAATATTACTAGTACAAATATGTTAGCCCATACAGACTTCACTTTAATCAGCTTATTGCTGCAGTACTGTAGATTAAAGCCCAGTAAATAGCCTGTAATTTACACCTCTTGTCTGCAAAACAGTTTGAAGAAAGTTTTAAAATGTTGTGGATCTGAGGCACGAAATAGCCCCTTTGATTGCAGCTTAAGTGTGATCTACATGTAAAGCATTTAATAGCAAACAGCTAATTGTGGAATTACGTGCTGAATACCTCAGCAGCAACAATAAGAAAGTAATTTGATGTGTCATAGAATGGTTTAGGTTGGAAAGGACCTCAAAGATAATCAAGTTACAACCTGCCACCATAGCAGGAGCACATCCCCCTAGAACAGGTCACTCAAGGCCTCATCCAACCTGGCCTTGAACACCTCCAGAGAGGGAGCAGCCACAACCTCCCTGGGCAACCTGTTCCAGTGTCTCACCACCCTCACTGAATATAACTTCCTCCTAATATCCCATTTAAATCTCCTCTCTTCCAGTTTAAACCCATTACCCCTTGTCCTGTCATAACAAGACCTTGTGAATAGTCCCTCCCCAGCCTTCCTATAGCCCCCTTCAGATACTGGAAGGCTAATACAAGGTGTCCTCGAAGCTCTCTCTTCTCCAGGCTGAAGAGCCCCAACTGTCATAACTTGTCCTCATAACAGAGGTGCTTCAGCCCTCTGATCGTCTTTGTGGCCCTCCTCTGGACTCTCTCCAGCAGTTCCATGTCCTTC
>VWZI01010742.1:4525-15740 GCA_013396835.1 Psilopogon haemacephalus
AGCGGCCGGGGGGGGGGGGGGGGGGGCATCTGCAGCCCGGGCTTGTTCAAAACCAGCCTGGCACTTCAGATGCTGAACTCTCCCTGCAAAACGGACTCGTTTAATTTGCCAAATGAGAGCGGAGGTCTCTTCAGATCATCTCCCTGCCATGGCAGGAGCCCAGCGCTTGGCGGGCGGAGCAGCCTGCTCCCCACCGCAGCTCCTTTCAGGTGCGGAACATCTTAGCTCGGAGCGGCTTTCAAGTGTATTTTAAAGGCGAGAAGCAAAACCAGAGAGGGCAAAAAAAGCGACCCGGTATCAATTAGCCGGGATTTGCATGGCTCGTCGCTTGCGTTCGGAGCTGGTTGGTCCCCGCCAACCAGCGATGCCCTGGTGGGAGGTGTCCTGATGAAGCTGGGAGTGGCAGGGAGCAGGGAAGGGGACAGAAGATGCTGCCTGGGTGAGTGATGAGTCCCTGAAGGCGAATTAAAAAACCCTTCTGTGACAGCTCACTCCTAGGATTTCAGGCACATCTTCTCTTGAAGAGGCTCTGATGGGCTGAGCACTGCCTGGGGAAATGCAGCTGCAGGCTGAGGCTGTGTGATGGGAGCATGGATCCTGCTGTGCCCCTGATGCTCATCCCACCAGTAACCACCCAGAGCCCTCTAGAGCCTGCCCAGTGGTGGAATTCCTGCTCTGAGCCCACCCTTGAGATCAGATCCCAGCCCTGTATCTCAACTGGGGTGTTCACAGAACTGAAGAAGTGAGTCCAGAGGAGGCCACAAGGATGAACCAAGGGCTGGAGCAGCTCTGATGTGAGGACAAACTAAGGGAGCTGGAGAAGAGAAGGCTCCAGGGGGGACCTTGGAGCTCCCTTTCTCCAGTACCTGAAGGGATTTTGCAGGAAACCTGCAGAGACTTTTCCTGAGGGTGTCTGGAGACAGCAAGAGTGGGAATGGTTTGAAGATGAGGCAGAGCAAAGTTAGATTCGAGCTGAGGAAGTTCTTCAGTGTGAGGGTGGTGAAAGTCTGGCACAGGCTGCCTAGGGAGGCTGTGGATGCTTCTGCCCTGAAGGTGTTCAAGGCCAGGCTGGATGAGACCTTGGGCAACCAAGTCTAGTTGAGAGGTGTCCCTGTCCATGGCAGGGGGTTGGAGTATCATAGAATCAGTCAGGTTTGGAAGGGACCAGAAGGATCAGCCAGTTCCAACCCCCCTGCCATGCCCAGGGACTCTCTACCCTAGAGCAGGCTGCCCACAGCCTCTGCCAGCCTGGCCAAAAACACCTCCAGGGATCTGGCCCCAAACATCTTCCTGGGCAACCTGTTCCAGGGCCTCACCACTCAACAACTTCCTCCTCACATCCAATCTGAATCTCCCCACCTCCAGCTTTGCTCCATTCCCCCCAGTCCTGTCACTCCCTGATAGCCACAGAAGTCCCTCCCCAGCTTATTTGTAGCCCCCTTCTGATCCTGGAAGGCCACAAGAAGGTCACCTGAGAGCCTCCCCTTCTCCAAACTGAACAACCTCTGAGGTCCCTTCCAACCTGAGCCACTTTTTGCATCCACGATTCTATGACCCCCTCCGTCAGGAGGCATCACCCCCTCCATTGCTACAGCACTCCAGGATGGGTTCACTGGAACAGGTTGCCCAGGGAGGTTGTGGCTGCTCTCTCCCTGGATGTGTTCAAGGCCAGGCTGGATGAGGTCTTGAGCAACCTGCTCTAGTGGGAGGTGTCCCTGCCTACGGCACAGGGGGGTTGGAACTGGCTGAGCTTTGAGGTCTCTTCCAACCTAAACCATTCTATGATTCTATTCTGTGATTCTATGGGGTCCCAATCCCAAGGGCTGGTGGCTCTGGCCCCTGTCACCTCTGGCACAGCAGAGGTGAGCAGAAGGTAGGACCAGAGTGAGCTGTTCTCACCTCCATCAGCGTTCAGAGCAACCTCGGAGGATCCTCCTCGGAGCGCTGCAGCTGCGTGTAGGTGTAAGAGTGTGTGTAAATACCAACTGATGAGCTAAACCCCTTATTGACCTTTAACTACTTGGGAGCTGATTCTCTCCCATAATACCCGATCTCCCGCAATTAATAGTCAATTGGCACTTAATTAATGAAGCAATAAGGAGGGGAAGAGAACATTGTCACAGGATAATGGTCTCCCGCAGCCATTACACGGGAGCTGTCCCACTAAATCAAAATTAAGGAGGGAGTGCTGCTGGTTTGGAGCAGGGAGAGCAGAGCCTGGGCTGGCTCCCTGCTGCCCAGGGCTGCTCCCAGCAGCAGGCAGTGGCTCTGCGTTGGTGCAGGCAGGAAATTGCAGGGCAGGGGGAGGGCGTTGGGGCAAGTGGAAGCTGGAAATGAGCTTTGCCAGCAGGGCAAGGGAGGGGATTCTGCCCCTTGGCTCTGCTCTCCTCAGACCCCACCTGGAGTACTGTGTGCAGTTCTGGAGCCCTCAACACAAGAAGGATGTGGAAGTGTTGGAGAGAGTCCAGAGGAGGCCACCAAGATGATCAGAGGGCTGCAGCAGCTCTGCTATGAGGACAGGCTGAGAGAGTTGGGGCTGTGCAGCCTGGAGAAGAGAAGGCTTTGAGGAGACCTTAGAGTAGCCTTCCAGGATCTGAAAGGGGCTACAGGAGGGCTGGGGAGGGACTATTGACAAGGTCTTGTAATGACAGGACCCAGAGGAATGGGTTTGAAATGGCAGAGGGGAGATTGAAACTGGATGTTAGGAGGAAGTTGTTTACAGTGAGGGTGGTGAGACACTGGCACAGGTTGCCCAGGGAGGTTGTGGCTGCTCCCTCTCTGGAGGTGTTCAAGGCCAGGCTGGATGAGGTCTTGAGCGTCCTGATCTAGTGGGAGGTGTCCCTGCCTGTGGCACAGGGGGGTTGGAACTGGCTGAGCTTTGAGGTCTCTTCCAACCTAAATCATTATAAGATTCTATGATTCCCTCCAAGGTCTGCAGGAGCCCCTTGGCTGCAGCTGTGGGGGCAGCAGGAGCTGTGCTGGTGGCTATGTGGGGAGCAGAAGCTCAGCTCCCACTAAGCCCAGCATGGACAGAGTGAGCCCTGCCTCTTCAGGAGGCTCAGGGGTGACCTAATTGCTATCTACAACTACCTTTACAGTGAGTGGCCTGGAGCATGAGAGGCTGAGGGAGCTGGGGGTGTGCAGCCTGCAGAAGAGGAGGCTCAGGGCAGAGCTCATTACTGTCTACAACTACCTGCAGGGAGGTTGTAGCCAGGTGGGGTTGGGCTCTGCTCCCAGGCAACCAGCAAGAGAATGAGGGGACACAGCCTCAAGTTGTGCCAGGGGAGGTTCAGGCTGGATGTTAGGAGGAAGTTCTTGCCAGAGAGAGAGATTGGCATTGGAATGGGCTGCCCAGGGAGGTGGTGGAGTCCCCATCCCTGGAGGTGTTGATGCAAAGCCTGTATGGGGCACTTAGTGCCGTTGGCTAGGGCTGGGGGATAGGTTGGACTGGATGATCTTGGATGTCTCTTCCAACCTGGTTTATTCTAATTCTATTTTATTTTTAATCGATTCTATTCTTAATCTGTTCTATTCTATTCTAATTCCATTCCATTCTAATTCTATTCTAGTCTATCCTTATTATATTCTAGTCTAGTCAAATCTAGTGTATTCTATTCTAATTCTATTCTATCCTATCCCATCCTATCCTATCCTATCCCATCCTATCCTATCCTATCCTATCCTATCCTATCCTATCCTATCCTATCCTATCCTATCCTATCCTATCGTATTCCTCTGGCTGACCTTCTGCTCCAGTTTCTGTCACAAGCAGGCTTGTACCAGGTGATGCAAGAAGCCTTTTTCTGCAGGGCTGGGGCTTGCTGTGGTGACCATGAGCTGGCCCTTGGCTGCTGCTGTGCTCTGCCCTCCCTTGAGCTCAGGCTGGTGCTGTAGAGGTGACTCCGAGCATGCCAACAGCAGCTCCTTTCTCTCTCTATGTTTTGTTGGTTTTTGTTTTTTTTTCTCCCCAAGTCCCATTTTTCTGTCTTGTCAGGTCTATTTAAGCATTTAATGAGGTGAGATAGTACCAATAAATTCCACACAGCACAATAACTCTGGTGTGGGCCACAGCCTAATAAACTTCCATCCTTGGGACGGGAGGGTGACGCAGCCTCTGCTCTGATTGCTTTGCTAGGGCAGGAGCGAGGCTGAGCAAGGACTTTGGAGGCACTGCCACGAAGCTGAGGGCATCCACCAAGAGTGGATGGAGCAGGTTGCCCGAGGGCCAAGCTGGTGGCTGTCAGCTGGGACCAGTGGCACAGGACAGGACTCTTCTCTTTGGCTGCCAGCCCTGTTTCGTTGTGCATCTTTTGTGGTGATGCCCTCTCAGAGCTGCCTGGAGGGTCCTGAGTTGCTCATTTGGTGCTCCCCCAAAATGGAGCTGGCCTCAGCTTCAGCTGGTGACTCCCTGGGCACCCACGGGAGCCCACAGTGTCCTCTTCATTCATTCAGGAGGAGCAACTTGTGTGCAAGTGGTTGAGCATGAGAGTGGTGAGAGCCTGGAATTGGTTGCCCAGGGGGGTGGTTGGGGCCACCTCCCTGGAGGTGTTTGGGGCCAGGCTGGCAGAGGCTGTGGGCAGCCTGCTCTAGGGTAGGGTGTCCCTGGGCATGGCAGGGGGGTTGGAACTGGCTGCTCCTTGTGGTCCCTTCCAACCCTGACTGATTCTATGATCCCTGGGCAGCTGTCTTGGGCCCCATGCCCCTCAGGGTTCTGCTGCATCCAGCCTCAGGAGCAGTACCAGGAGATCTTGGCACTGCATGGTGGAACGTAGAAGAGATTTGTACTTTGGCTCTCTGAATGCCTCCTGAATCAGTAACTTGGCAGATCTTTTTTTTTTTTTCTTATGCTCCTCAATACTTGCAAATCTGTTTGCAAGCAGCTTGCCTGCTCGAAGGAGGACTTGGAACCATCAGCTGGCTCCTGCATCCCTTTTGCTGCAGCATCCCTTCCCGTGACTGCCTTTGGCAGTGCCTGCTCTGCTCAGAACGGGGCTGGGGGGAGGAGGAGGGAAGGCTGAATCTAAAGATGTTTCCTACAGGGGGATCTGCGACTTTCAGGCTGGTTCCAGCACTTTGCCACACGTGCTCCTGGCTGAAGCAAAGTTCTGGGGGAGCTGGAAACGATTCTGGGCTTTGCAGCTCTCAGGTTTCGTGTTGCACAGGGTGCTGCAGGCTGGTGCTGCCCACTGAGCAGAGCAGCCACAGCCCCCAGCTTTACTTGGGTGCTCTGCAGGACACAGTGCAAGGCACAGCAGGGAGCTGCAGGCAGCCCAGGGGTCCCCTGCTTTCCATCCTAAGGCTGAGGAAACACCTAGGATGGAAACTGCAGCGCCAGTGCTCACCTCTGCAGGCTTAGAATGATGGAATGATGGAATGATAGAATCATAGAACCATAGAACCATAGAACAATAGAACCATAGAATCATAGAATCACAGAAGCATAGAATCATAGAATCAGTCAGGGATGGAAGGGACAACAAGGAGCAGCCAGTTCCAACCCCCCCCCTGCCATGCCCAGGGACACCCTACCCTAGAGCAGGCTGCCCACAGCCTCTGCCAGCCTGGACAAAAACACCTCCAGGAATGTGGCCTCAACCAAACCCCTGGGCAACCAATTCCAGGCTCTCACCACTCTTATGCTCAACAACTTCCTCCTCACATCCAATCTGAATCTTCCCAGCTCCAGCTTTGCTCCATTCCCCCATGTCCTGTCACTCCCTGGAAGCCTAAAAAGTCCCTCCACAGCTTTTCTATAGTCCCCTTCAGATCCTGGAAGGCCACCAGAAGGTCTCCTGGGAGCCTCCTCTTCTGCAGCCTGCACAGCCCCAACTCTTTCAGGCTGTGCTCACAGCAGAGCTGCTGCAGCCCTCTCAGCATCCTCGTGGCCCTTCTCTGCACACCTCCAGCATCTCCACATCCCTCTTGTCCCAGGGGCTCCAGCACTGGATGCACTACTCCAGGTGGGCTCTTAGCAGAGCACAGCAGAGGGACAGAATCCCCTCCCTGGCCCTGTTGGCCACACTTCTCCTGCTGCATCCCAGCCTCTGCTTGCCTTTCAGGGCTGCAAGTGCTTCCTGAGGCAGGCTTTGGCTGAGCCTCTTGTTGTGCTGTGCTCAGGGACATGCCACGGGTGGTTTATTACAGCTTTCTGCTGGGCTCGCTGCAGTACAGAGGAAATAATGCAATCATGCCTCAGCTCCTCCTGCTCTCAGAGCCCAAGCAGCAGAACAACCTTTTGCTTTGTTTGTGCTCTCACCCCGGGGATGCCGCAGGGAGCTCTGGCACTGCTGCTCCCAGCCCTGCGTTCCTCCTGCTCCCAAGCTCAGCCCCCGGCCCGGCAGGAGAGGAGCTGCTGTGCCTGGAGGACAGATACCTCTAGCTAGATTTTATGCCTGGGGAGTTGGCTTCTCGACTGCAGTAAGTCAGCAGCTCTCCAGCGCAGCAGCTCAGCGCATCCAGGTGAGACACCGGCACAGGCTGCCCAGGGAGGCTGTGGATGTCCCCTCCTTGGAGGTGCTCAAGATCCAGCTAGAAGCCAGGGAGAGGGAGAGAGAGCCAGGAGGTGTTCAAGGTGTTCAAGGCCAGGTTGGATGAAGCCTTCAGCAAGGTGGACTGGTGGGGAGGTGTCCCTGCCCGTTTGGAACTGGTTCGTCTTTAAGGTCCTTTCCAACCCATCCTGTGAGCCCCATCTGAGGACGCCTGCCAGGGTCGTGCTGCAGAGAATCACCTCCTGCTGCCTGCTGCCTTCTGTCACCAGAGCCTCTGACACTGCCCTCGCCCTGCAGTCTCAGCTAGGACTGCAGGAAATGAGAGGCTGTCACCCAGATGTGGGAGATGTGGGTGTGCTGGGACCTTAGGCAGGAGCAGGGCAGTGATGGCTGCTGAGGGTCACCAACCATGCCGGGGGCTGATGGAACTGGACATGAGGGCAGGGCATGGGCATTACGTGCTGGGTGCAGCCTCCACCCAGAGCATCATCCAGGCACGATTCAGTGCTTGGGCTTATTATGGGAGTAAGCTGCTCCAGAAGAGTCCAGGGACAGCTCTCTGCTCAGATCCGGGGATTTTGGGTTTTGGCAAAATAAACATTGGAGCTGCTCTTTGAAGGGGGAGCTGAGAGGTGCTGGCAGGTAGGAAGTGATTCAGTGCACAAAAATGCCTCAGCTGCTGGGTTTCCTCAGCTCCACGGGTTGTGAACTCTGCTAAATTCTTCCAGCTCCACTTCTGGAGCTCCGGGAGACAAACCTGGGGGAGAAGGAAAACATTCCTGGTGCCCCATTCCCACCCCCCCCCGTGCCTCCGCGGAGCAGCAGCAGCAGCAGCAAATGGTTCCAATTACCAGGAGGACTTTGCACGCTCTGGGTTGTTCCTCCCGGGGCTGGAGGGGCTGAGGCTCCTCACCACCGTGGCTGGGGGCTGGCAGTATACACCGAGGGCTGTGAGGAAGCAACAGTAGGAAAACCAAAGGATCCTGCTGGGAGCAGGAGCAGAGAGGAAGCCAATAGTGAAGGGAGCAGATCCCAGGGATGCAGGGCAGGGATGCTAAGGACACCAAACCCCCCTTGGCTGGCACCAGGCAACCAGGGATGGTTGCAGGGAGCTGTTCCATGTGAAACAGCTTGTTGGAGTTGCTGCCTTTGGGAGAAAAATGGGACAGAATGGTCCTGCTGCAGCTCAGCTCAGCTCCAAACTGTGTTCTCCAGAGGAGCAAGCAGCAAACTGCGTGGTTGGTGCCCAGCACATGGCTCAAACAGGCTGCTGGTGAGCACTGGTGCCGTTTAGAGAGACCTTAAGGGAAAGGCATGGGGCAGCCTTCCACCAGCCCAGGTTGCTCAAGGCTTCGTCCAGCCCCACCATGAACACCCCCAGGGAGGGTTGTGGATCACAGAATCACAGAATGTGACATTCCATGATTCTGTGATCCACAACTTCCCTGGGCAGCCTTTGCCAGTGCCTCCTCACCCTCCCTGTCGAGAATTTCCTTCTGATCTCCAGTCTAAATCTGCCTTTCTCGAGCTTCAATCCATTCCCTCTCATCCACGGTTCGATCGATTTTCCTCTCAGAGCAGGCTCCAGCAGCTCTGCCCCGTGGCTGCTGGGCAGTGCTCTCCTCCCCAGTCCTTTGCTGCTGCTGCTGCTGCTGCAGCAGCGACTCAAACAGCCTCTCAAGCAGCCTCTCAAGCAGCCTCCCCTCCTTCTCCCCACACTCTGCCCGGTGACTCCGGCAACTTTCCTGGGTGATGCTGCAAATTGGCAGCGGGGCTGGGCAGCAGCAGCTCCCCCACCCCCTCCACGCTGCCCAGCATCCCTAACGAGCTTATCAAAGGGCTGCTTGGCAGGGAGAGCTGAAGCCCTCCCGGGCTGGATTCTGAGCAGGTGAAGGCAGAATGTGCTGAAGCCTGATTGAAATGTGCGAGGTCAACAAACGAGAGCAGCGAGTGCACAATAATTGGGGAAGCAGCAGCAGCCTTGCTCGCTGCCTGTGTTCCTGTGATCCCTGCCTTGTAATCTCCCTCTTCCAAAGGGAGCTCTGCCTTGCTTGCTGAGGCTCAGCCTTTGTTCCAGCCCAGGCCTCTTTTGGACAGGAGGGAGAAAGCCCAGAGCTAAACCCCTTCGCTGGCTTCCTTCTCTGCCTTTTTCTTGTGCATCCAAACTGGGAGGCAGCTCGAGAAGGGCTGTGGGGAGAGTCCATGGCCAGGGCTTGCTGGAGGTGGAACTGTTGGAGAGAGTCCAGAGGAGAGCCACGAAGATGCTCAGAGAGCTACAGCAGCTCTGCTATGAGGACAGGCTAAGAGAGTTGGGGCTCTTCAGTCTGGAGAAGACTGTAAGGTCCTGCACCTGAGTGGGAGCAATCCCAACTAGGCTGGGTGGGGAATGGCTGAGAGCAGCCCTGAGGAACAGGACCTGGGGGTCTGGGGTGATGCAAAGCTCAACATGAACCTGCAGTGTGAGTGCAGCCCAGACAGCAACTGTGTGCTGGGCTGCAGCAAGAGCAGCTGTGGGCAGCAGGGCAAGGGAGGGGATTGTGCCCCTTGGCTCTGCTCTCCTCACACCCCACCTGCAGCACTGTCTGCAGCTCTGCAGCCCCCAGCACAAGCAGGACATGGAAGTGTTGGAGTGAGCACAGAGGAGGCCACCAAGATGCTGAGAGGGCTGCAGCAGCTCTGCTCTGAGGACAGGCTGAGAAAGTTGGGGCTCTGCAGCCTAGAGTGGAGAAGGTTTCCAGGAGACCTTAGAGTGGTCTTCCAGGATCTGAAGGAGGTTCCAGGAAGGGAGGGACTATCTACAGGGTCTTGTAATGACAGACAGCCCTTGAAAGTCTCCAGAGGAGACTCCACAACCTCTCTGGGCAGCCTGTGTCAGTGCTCTGTCACCCTTACAGTCAAGAAGTTGCCTCTTGTGCTGAACTGGAACCTCCTGTGCTACAACTTACACCCATTGCTCCTTGTCCTTCCTTGGCTCCTGGAGACAAACCTCTCTTGCAGGCTGAGGTGGCTCTGGCTGGGCTCTGCAGGGCTGCACACATCTTGCTGGCACAAACTCTGCTGGCACAGAGTCTTCCCCAGGCTGGGCAGATCTGCACTTCTGGGCGACGTGAGCCTTTCTCAGGGAGGTGGGGAAGAGGCAGAAGAGTTTTGTTTCCAGCAGACACTTTCTCCAAAGGCTCTGGCCCTGCTGGAAGTGCTCCCTTCCCCACACCTGTGCAAACCAAACCCTTCCTTTGCTTTGGAGCCTGCGCCTGGGGGATTTCCCTTCCCCTCCGCCTGCTGTCTCTGAAAGGGGAAACAGATTAAAAGCAAGCCAGGGAAGGGGGGAAGAAATCTGTCCCCTTCTCCCTCCTCCCCAGCTGCTGTTTAATCCCCAGCTGCTCAACCTTAAACTTGGATTACTCCCCCCCCCACTCCACACACACACACCCTGCTGCTGGGGTGCAGCAGGGTCTGCATCTCCCACGCTGCACTCTGCATCCTCTGCCAGGCAGAGCCAGTCTGGGGGTGGCCAAGGCCATCCCAGTCTCCTGCAGGAGTGGCATTTCTTCTGCCCAGAGGTGTGTGATGGGGCAGGACCTGCCCCCGTGGTGCAGGTGCTGGGAGTCACTGTTTTGCTGCCTGCAGGGCTGAGCCAGCAGCCCTTGGGTGTACAGTAGATGCTGGCTGCTGGGGCAGAGTTATTTACCCTGTGCCAGGAGAGCAGATAAATAGGGTAAAGTTTCACACCCACGGCTGGGAGGTGATGCCCAGCAGGAGCCCAAGAGCTGGTGTGGATGTCAGGAGCTGGAGCTTTCCCAGGGCTGGGCTGTGGAGCTTGAGAGGGGCTTTGTGCCCATATGGGTGACTGGCTCATGGGAGGGAGCAGCCATGAGTGAGGCTGCTGATGGTACCTGGTGGAGTGAGAAGGCAGGAGGGCCAGCAGGGGTTAGGCTGGGTGCCAGCTTTGCCTCCATCTATGTGAGCTGTAGGAGAAGTCAGCATGAACCCAGGGACTGCTTAACTGCTGCCCGTGGAAGCTGTGGGTGCCAGGTCGTTCTTTCTGATGAGCTGAATGCAGCAGGGCAGGGGCAGCTCCCTGGCCGTGTGCTCCCTCTGCTTCCCATCTTCCTCTGAGCAAGGTCTCCCCACCCCACAGCCAGCCTGCAGCAGCCTTAGGGATGAGAAGAGGCATCACTTTGCCCCTCCACATCTCCCTTCCCCCTGGATGCTTGCAGCACTTCCAGACCCTGCAGTGCCACAGCTGGCATCATCCACAGGTGCCCCTCATGCATGGGTCTGGGGCTCAGCCCCTTTGGGCAGCGACAAGAAGGATTCAACTGCTCCTACTGGAGCCTGACCACTGACACGGTGGATCCATACCACAGCCACCAGCCCCAGCAGCCCGGAGCCCCCCATCCAGCCCCCATGCTGCACAGCAAAGGTGGCAGAGGCTGAAGGAGAAGGGGTCCCCCCCCCCGTGCCCGGGGTGCAGCCCCGGGCAGCGCCTGCCACACCAGCATCAAAGGGAGCCTATTCTTAGCCCCCCCCAAAACCCCATCCCCCACCAATTGTGGAGGAGAAGAGAAAAGCAGCAAGGCAGGGCTGCCAAACACGGCGACCACAATGTTTTTACCGGCTCCATTTCAGAGCAAGGAAGGTTCAAAGGCAGGCAGGGCACGGCGAGCAGCCTGCTACAGAAAGCTGCCAATCGATTGATGCAACTCCCTGCTCCTGCTCCTGAAAAG
>VWZI01010742.1:22084-36357 GCA_013396835.1 Psilopogon haemacephalus
GGCGAGATGATGCTGGCAGGCGGCAGCCTGGTTTCTGTGTCTGCCTTCCCCCTGGGGGGGTTGCCTCTGTGTGTGTGTGTGCGCCCACAGTCGGTGCGGGGATGAACCCTGCTCTGGTGTGGGGAGGAGGAGGAGGAGGAGGAGGCGTAAGGGCTGCTGTCTGCCTTGCGCAGCGCGGATCGCAGCGCTGCAGCAGATGCTGCTGCTGCTGCCGCTCTCGTCTGTGGTCATAGCAACTTCGAAATTAATTTTGCTTACTTTTAATCTGGAGTGCCTGCAGTTCCCCCCATCAGCTGTCCTCTCCAGCGCCCTGTCTGCCTTACCTTGTCAGGCTGGGAGCCTGTGCGGTGGCAGGGGATGAGGAGGAGCAAATCCTGCCCTGCTGAGAAGGGGCTGCGGGGTAGGGGGGGGTGGGATTTAGATCAGCACAGAGGCTGAACTGCCTGGGCTCAGCAGGAGCTGGATGGGGCCGAGCTGAGTGTCTCTGGTTAATATGGCTTGGCTCTCGGGCAGTCCATCTGACAGGGCGTCTGCCTGCTTCTGCCTGTTCCCTGATGGACAATTGAGTCACCCTGCGACTTCAACCTCCTTTATCTAAGCCTGGCGACGCGAAGCCCTTGGAGGAGGTGGGGACGAGGAGCCCTTGGAGGAGGTGGGGGCATCTTCGACCTTTCCCTCTCCCAAGCTGCAGTGAAGGGGTGAGGGGAGGGAGGAAGCTGCTGGACGTCCATGGAGAGCACCCACCCGCACATCCCCCCCAGGAGCAGGAGCCGATGGCCCCGTTCGCTGCTGGGGTGCAAGCAGGCCACCATTTTTCCTAATTAGTCCTGATGTCTTGCCCATCACCGGGATAAATAGCAAGCCTTCCCTGAGGACATGGGATGAGGAGCACTATTTATCGTGGCTCTCAGAGGAAGCTGACAACATGACAGGTGAAATATCAGGAATAATTAAGAAAAATAAGGGCCTGTGTACTTTATTGCACCGGCAGCAGGGATGGATTGCCAGCAGCTCCCTCATCCTCCTGTGCCCTATCCTGCCCTAGCTCTCGCTATTGGATTTCCTGAGCTGCCTTTGTGCTGTGCCTCTCGCCCGGGGCCCATGGCAACAGCTGCCCAGCCCAGCAGGCACCGGTGGTGCTCATCACTCCTGGGTTTAGTGGCTTCAACAAACCAAAGGCACGAACAAAGTGCCTCAGTGGTCATGATGGACCTGGTTGGAGGTCGTGGCTCGGAGGCTTAATGTGTTGGGTACACGTGTGCTTAGGCAATGCTGTTCCCCAGACAGCTCTTTGTCCAGGAGAGAGGAAGGAGAGACCCCAGTAGCCACCTCCCTGGAGGTGTTCAAGGCCAGGTTGGAAGAGGCCCTGAGCAACCTGGCCTAATAGGAGGTGTCCCTGCCCATGGCAGGGGGCTGGAACTAGAAGATAGCTTTAAAAGTCCCTTCCAACCCAAACCTTTCTATGAACCTAGGAGCTTGCCAGTGGCTTGGGGATTTTAGATTCTTTGTAAGCTCCTGGCCACAGGAACATGGCTGGGAAGAAGATCCCACCAAGGTGCTGGCTGGAGGGGCCACAAGTGGGCTTCCCACTCACCTTCTGCCTGGCAGGGCAAGCTCTTGGTGACATTAAGGCAGAGCATCCCCAGCTCTGAGCCAGAGCTTGATGTGCTGTCCTTGCTGGAGTCAGTGGAACCAGAAGATAGCTTTAAGGTCCCTTCCAACCCAAACCTTTCTATGAACCTAGCAGCTTGCCAATGACTTGGGGATTTTAGACTCTTTGTAAGTTCCTGACCACAGGAAGGTGGCTGGGAAGAAGATCCCACCAAGGTGCTGGCTGGAGGGGCCACAAGTGGGCTTCCCACTCACCTTCTGCCTGGCAGGGCAAGCTCTTGGTGACATTAAGGCAGAGCATCCCCAGCTCTGAGCCAGAGCTTGGTGTGCTGCCCTTGCTGGAATCGATGGTGGATGACGCAGAGGGGAAGAGGGGAGCAGCTCTGGTGACCTGCTTTTCCATGACAGCATTAGCCTTGCCCCCAGGGCACTCCCGGGTCCTCTCGGGCTAACGCTGGGCTCCATGGCCTTGCTGGGGATGAAGTTGGAGCTGCAGCTTGCCCACGCCGGGAGATGTGTTTGCTTATGAGGCAGGACAGCTGGGGAGCTCAGGAACTGTATCTGCTCAAACAATGTGGAAATCTGATTACAGCAAGTGTCAGTGGGCATCACTTAACTCTTCCTCGGCAGCCCCAGCCTCTCCTGACAGGGATAATGGATCTGCTGGATGCAGAGGAGGATGCCTCGTCAAAAGCAGTTAAAATCCCCCCCGGCTGCGCCTTGCTGATCGCCTCTCTCGCTCTGCCTCCCTCTGCTCCCGGCCGCCCGCCCCACATTAAGGCTCATTAAGCCATGCAGCAGCCTCCCCACACACACCTGGCCAGAAAAAAAAAANCAGCAGACAAGGGAGAAATGCTGCTCCTGGGGCACTTATATTTAGCCGGCTTGCAGCGCTGTCCCTTCAATTTACAGTCACCCTTTTGTCCCTCCTAACTGTCGGCACCGAGGGTCTAAAGGAGCAGGCTGGCAGCGAGGAGCGGGCGGCGGCGGCGGGCGGAGGGGAAGGGATTTTTAACACAATGCCGGGAGAAAGAAAAAAAAAAAAAAAAAAAGGGGATTTGTTTCCTCCACCCTTCAGTCAAAGTCAGAGCTGTGAAGGATCTCTGACGGCGAGCAAAGCCTGAGTGCTTCTTGCCCGCGAAAGCATCGCAGGGGCAGCAAAACCACCGCCCGGAGCTGGAGAGGTTCCCTCCGAAACAAAGGCAGAGGTTCCTCCTGGCGTGGTGGCCTGTGGTGACTCACTCATGGAGGTGAAGAGATGTGGAGGAGGCAGGCAAGGCGCAGGCACCCACGGAAAACATGCAGGGTGGGCAGGATCCCAGCAAAAGGACGGTGTGAGGCTGGTCCAGCGAGGGCCAGGCTCAAAACTGAGGCTACTTTTTGTGTTTCCAAATATCATGGCGGTGAGGAGCTGTGGGGAAGGCAGGCAAGGTGCAGGCACCCATGGAAAACATGCAGGGTGGGCAGGATCCCAGCAAAAGGATGGGGTGAGGCTGGTCCAGTGAGGACCAGGCTCAAAAGGGAGGCTGCTTTTTGTGCTTCCATATATCATGGAGGTGAGGAGCTGTGGGGGAGGCAGGAAAGGTGCAGGCACCCACAGAAAACATGCAGGGTGGGCAGGATCCCAGCAAAAGCAGGGGGTTAGGTTGGTCCAGGAAGGGCCAGGCTCAAAACTGAGGCTGCTTTTCGTGCTTCTAGAGCACTGCACACCCTGTGCCCACTGCCTGTGCTCCCTCAGGCTTCGGGGTGGGAAAAAGCATCCAGAGCAGGTGTCAGATGCTGCTTCAGAACCTGACCTTAAGGATTTCTCACCTCCTGATTTCAGTTCAAGGACTGGATGGGTCTCACCGCTGAACATCTTGGGGGTGCCTAGGCAAGGGAGGTGCTGGGCAGTGCTGCTGACAGGCAAGGAGCAGGCTCTGCAAGGGGTGGGATGTGCTGATGCCAGGTAAGGGGCAGCAATAGGGATCCAGCAACCACACTCCCCCATGAAGCATCCCCAGCTCCTGGGGGGATGTGTTCTCCCAGCTTGCCCCTCCCGCCAAGGAGAAGCCTTTTTCCTTCCCCCTTCGCCGCGGTGTTTGCTTCCTTTATCAGCTGGCATCGAGTCCCACAAGTCTTGGGATAACTGTGCAGTTCCTCAATCCTCCAAGCAAATAAGCCCAGATAAGAGGCAGCCCTTTGAAGCCCACGGTAATTTAATGCAGCTTAACTGGTAAACATCGAACAGTGGCAAAGGAAATATGATCAGAGCCATCGATCTCGGGGGCAGCAACAGAGGCTTGCTGAATAATTCCCGATAATGGGAAAATGTGAGAAAATTGAGACCCGTTTGCAGATATTAGAGGCCTAAATGGTCAAATAAATAATTAGCCAGCTCCTCCTTTAAGCTCTCCGCATGAGTAAACAAGAAGATCTTCACTTCCGAGTGGAAACGATGCACAAAGCATCTCTTTTTGTGTGTGTGTGTGTGTGTGTGTGTGTGTGTGTGTGTGTAAATTGAGGGGGGAAAGGGAAACCCCAGGGCAGGGTGGAGGATGGATTTCCTCTGCTGGCAGAGCAGGGTGCTTAGTGTGGGGGAGCAAGCAGCTTGCCCCAAACTGCATCAGTACACCACCATCATCCACTCTCTGCTGGGTGCTTTATGTTTCATTTCTGCTCTCTGGATTAATTTTAGAGTGCTTAATGAGCTGGCCTGACGCAGGGTTCAGAGCCTGGAGAAGGGCTGAGGTGTTGCTGTGAGTAGTTCCACATCCAGCCTGTGGCCGAGGTTGAGTTGTTTCTGTCTGGGAGAGCCTGACCTGTCAGCACTGATGCTTTCCAGATGCCCTGCTCTTAAATCCTGCCCCGAGATCCCCCACCCCGGGCGGTGGGGAAGGGGTGCTGGGGGTGTGAGATGGGGTGGCCAGAGCCTGTACAGCCAACTGCACCTCTGCTTCTCACCTTGCAGCCTCACCCAGCCATGGCCCCCAACTCTGGGGAGCTGGCAGTGGTCTGCGCTGTTGGAGGTGGCAGGAAGGCAGCGTTTGGCTGCTCCGCTGAGGAGCTGTTGTGGCTGGAGCCGCTCGATGGGGGCTGCCTGTGGTGCCGTCACTGAGGATGCTCTCCAAGCGCCGTCAGCGTTGTGCTGACTCCCTCTTTACGTTTCGAAAGGGCAAAGCACAGCAGTGAAGAGCTTTAAAGAAATGGAAGCAATTTGCTCGCACTTCCCAGTGAGTGCATGGAGAGGAGATGCTCCTGCTCGTGCCGAGCTGAGCGCTGATGTCCTACCCTGCTCTTGTCTTCCCTCCTCATGCTCTTTCCAGCCACGTGGCTCTTTTCTCCTCTTTTCAGCCACGTGGCTGCTGGCTTTGTTCCCAGGGACTGGCTTCAGAAACACCGCATCCACCCCCCACGGACAGGGCGAAGCTCACCCCTGTGCCTCTCTCCTCCGAAACGCACCTGGTGATGCTTCTGCTGAAGGGGATGGCTTCTCACTTGCACCACAAGGTCCTCTTGCTCTGGCTTTGTGCCTAAGCAAACTTCTGGCTTTTGTTAAGGACAAGCCCATCCCCGGGGTCCTGTCCAGGCTGTCAGAGGACACACGGACCCTGACCCCACGTCTGCCTCTCTCCTGGCTGCTCTCCGGCCACCCACCGCCGTGTGCTGCACTAGCTCTTCCAGCACAGCATCTCCTGCTCCACGGTGCTGGGCGCTGATGCTTATTGGCTGGAAGAAAATGGTTTCTGTTCTAATTTCGATTAGGTCTAAGTGAAGGATTTTTGCTTCTAACCTGGAAAAGTGCAGGCGGAGGGTATCGAGTGCCACCGGGCTCGTGTAACTCAGGGTAGGATGCTCTGTTAACGCTGCAGTCGTGGCAGACACAGGAATTTAGTGGTGCGAGGGGAAATTATAGACTGGAGAGCACGAAAGAGAGGTTTCTAGTTTCCCCTGGAACACAAAATACCTGCCTGATTACAGGCCCCGTGGAGGCTTCCAGACTTCTTTCCTGACAGGCACGTTCGGCGGGATGCCTGCCCACCCCCCTGCCGAGCCTCTCCACTCCGGGTTTGTCTGGATCTGCAGAGGCAGCAGCGCTGCCTTCCAGCCGCCGGGGTTCCAGCGGGGGTCTCCTGTGCTGCTGTTCAAAGCGGGAAAGGGGATGGCCAAGAAAGGAGATTCTGCAGCCGGTGCTGCCCCTTCGAACCCGGGGCGAGGCTGCCGCACAGGGCAGGGAGCTGCTGAGCATTGTTCGTGCCAGGGCCAGCTCAAGAGTGGATGTTCTCCAAACGCAGCCCAGCACATCCCCTGGCCCTTCAGACAGAAATGAAAGAAGGCTTTCATGTTCCGCGGGGGTGGAGAGCACAATTTGTGATGACCTGGCTCCGGCTGGTATTCGAAAGGTCACTTGGAGTACGAAGCTCTCTGAGTCCATTGATTTAAAAAAAAAACAAAAAAAACAAAAAAAAAAAAAAAAACACAAAAACAAACCAAAACCAACCCGGAGCTGGAGAGGGGAAAGCGGGGGAGAGGCAGCGAAAATAGCTCTGGCAACAGGCATTGTCTAAAGCCAACAAAGAGGCTCTGAAAGGCTCCCAGCTCGCCGCCGTCAATAGCCACAGCAAGGGCACTGCCTGGCACGGAGAGGAGCCTCTGCTCGGCTCCCACTGCTGCGGGTGAACGCGCTGAGGAGCTGGGCTGCTGCGAGCGGTGGAGAGGGCACATCCAGCACCGCAGGTCCTGCTAAGGGGGTGCTGCACCCAGCCAGCACCACAGGACCTGCTAACAGGATGCCGTGAGGATGATTCTGGCTGCTGCTCACTCTGCAGGCAGGGCTGTGGGACCAAGCTGAGCTTCTACAAGTCGAAACATGGCCCAAGCGGCCTCAGCCACTCTATCCTGAAAGAGTTCAGGGCCAGGAGAGAAGCGATTTGCTCTGAAGAGCTCACCTGCCCATCAGCTGGTATGTGAGCACCAGGGAGTGAGAGCAGCATCGGTTCCCTGTGCCTGCGGTCTGCTGTTGCCTTGCAAGAGCAGCGTTGGCGCCTTGTCATGTTTCAAACGCTGCTGATCAATGCTTTAAACAAAGCAAGAACCCAACCCAGCCTCGTGTGCTCCCCGTGGCACCGCGCTGGCTGCAGCAGGGATCTCCCCGCTGGCCGCCGTCAGTAGCCAGGGCAAGGGCACTGCCTGGCACGGAGAGGAGCCTCTGCTCGGCTCCCACTGCTGCGGGTGAACGCGCTGAGGAGCTGGGCTGCTGCGAGCGGTGGAGAGGGCACATCCAGCACCGCAGGTCCTGCTAAGGGGGTGCTGCACCCAGCCAGCACCACAGGACCTGCTAACAGGATGCTATGAGGATCGCTCTGGCTGCTGCAGGCAAGGTTGTGGGACCAAGCTGAGCTCCTACAAGCCAAAACATGGTCCGGGGGGTTCAGCCCCGAGCCGTAGCTGAATCATTACCTTGAAAAAGTTCAGGGCCAGGCGAGAAGCGATTTGCCCTGAAGAGTTCAGTTGCCCATCAGCTGGTGTGTGAGCACCAGGGAGTGAGAGCAGCATCGGTTCCCTGTGCCTGCGGTCTGCTGTTGCCTTGCAAGAGCAGCGTTGGCGCCTTGTCATGTTTCAAACGCTGCTGATCAATGCTTTAAACAAAGCAAGAACCCAACCCAGCCCCGTGTGCCCCCGGTGGCATTGCACTGGCTGCAGCAGGGATCTGCCAGCAGGACTGTGCAGAGGCGGGGGGGGGACCCAGCTCCTGTTCCTGAGCCTTTGGAGCTGCAGAACCCACCTTGCTGCAGCTTGCCCATGTCGGCAGAGGAGCAAACTGCTCCCCTGCCAGAGGGCTGCTCTGTCACAACCTGCGGGTTGCTATGACCCCAGCAAGGTCCTTTCCGCTGTCGTTGTGGAGCACAGGAAAGATCTCTTCTCCACGGACATTGTGGCTGCTGGTCAAATCTGCTTCAGATGAGTTGCTCCTGGTGGGAGGTTCATCTCAGCGCAGAAAACGGTGCAAGCTGAGAGGAAAGGGGGTTCATGGAGGGAAGTCCTCAGGGATGGGGACCCAGATGCAATTTGCTGCATTCTCTTCATTTCTGTGAGGGAGGGGACAAACTGGTCCCCAGCTCAGAGCCCTGCCTGTGATACAGGGATGAGAGCACCTCAGAGGGCTGCTCCGTCACAACCTGTAGGTTGCTGCAACCCCAGCAAGGTCCTTTCTGCTGTCATCGTGGAGCACAGGAAAGGAGATCTCTTCTCCACGGACATCTGTGGCTGGTGGTCAGAGCTGTTCAGATAAGTTGCTCCTGGTGGGAGGTTCATCTCAGCACACAAAACGGGGCATTCATGAAGGGAAGTCCTCAGGGATGGAGACCCAGATGCAGTTTGCTGCATTCTCTTCATTTCTGGGAGGGAGGGGACAAACTGGTCCCCAGCTCAGAGCCCTGCCTGTGATACGGGGATGAGAGCACCTCAGAGGTGCTCCGGGGGCAGTAAAGGCGTGTGACAGTCACAGGCTGCTGGAGCTCTGCCATCCTGGGTGCAGTGGGTGGGAGAAGCCTAGCAACCACCTTCTCCTTTGTTTGTGCCTCCAGAACTAATTGCAGCAGGCAGTGGTAGACATTTTGGGGCTGGGGAGGGGAAAGGGAAGGCTCCAACTTGTAACTAGGTTAGTTGGGAGGGAGAAAGTGAGTTTTGCCCTGCCCAGGGTAAGAAAAGACCCAGAGAGGAGGAGGAGGATGAGGGGACAGCATCTCTTGGGCTGGGCACCTGGTGGGGGAGTGATGAGAGAGCAGAGGTGGCTCCTCCAGAGGCCTCAAGTTGAGGGGTGTTTGGGGGAGTGGAGGTTTTCTGACTGACTTCGGGGTAGGGAGAGCACAAAAGGATCTCTGCTGCTGCTGCTGCCAGTGGTGATAGCCACTTTTGCCCAGGCACAAGCCCAGATGGGCCTCGGTCAGTGGGATGAGCCAAGGAGAGCACAAAAGGATCTCTGCTGCTGCTGCTGCCAGTGGTGGCAGCCACTTTTGCCCAGGCACAAGCCCAGATGGGCCCCGCTCAGTGGGATGGGTCAAAGCAGGCAAAAGCTCCGCGCTGGCAGAAGGCGCTGGGCAGAAATCACTTAATGGATTTATTCCTCCAATTTCCCTGAGCTCTCCCAAGCCCTGGACGTTAAGTGAAGGAGAGCAAGGTAAGGCTCGGGTTATAAAAGTGATGGATCTGCTGCAAAAGGAGACGTTTGAAGGGTTGCAATGCAATGCACCGCAGAGCCTGGCCGGGGAGTGACCCCCTCCGGGGCCTCCTGCTGGGGATTTTTTTTTTTCCCCCCTGTGGCTTGCAGAAAGCTACGTTCGGGGGGCAGCTGGGCAGAGAGAAGAGAGCTGGTGGCCGTGTCCCCGGCGCTGCACCGTGATGTATGGCGGCCATAGATCACTCCTGGGCTTCCGGAGAGCAGGGGCGAGGCGGGCGTGAGGCTAATTCATGATGCATGAAGGCATTGATCTTCCCGGCTCTGAAAATACAATGTAATGAACCCCCGCCAACAGATCATTTTTATGCCACTGCACTTCACTAATATCTAATGATTTCACCTTGCTCCGAGATAAAATATAATTGTATGGGAGTTCCAGCTTTGTTCTTAACGCCGCCGCCGAGTTAACGAATTGTGTTTTTGCTCTGGTAGCTGTCGGCAAGTTGAGACAAGCCTACAAAAGCCCCGCAATTACTAGGCTAAGATGCACGCTTGAAACACTCCCTCCCCGTGTTTGTATCTGCTGGGGATGTAATGACTCGGTGGGTGGAGCCTTGCGCGGGGAGCTGGCTGTGAAGGGCCCTCCAAGAATCGTGGAATAGCATCATAGGATCAGTCAGGGATGGAAGGGACCACAAGGATCATCCAGTTAGAATCACAGGATCAGTCAGGGTTGGAATGGATCACAAGGATCATCTAGTTAGAATCATGGGATCAGTCAGGGATGGAATGGATCACAAGGATCATCTAGTTAGAATCAGTCGGGGCTGGAAGGGGTCACAAGGACCACCTAGTTAGAATCATAGGATCAGTCAGGGTTGGAAGGAACCACAAGGATCATCTAGTTAGAATCAGTCAGGGCTGGAAGGGACCACAGGGATCATCCAGGTAGAATCATAGGATCAGTCAGGGTTGGAAGGGACCACAAGGATCATCTAGTTAGAATCAGTCAGGGCTGGAAGGGACCACAGGGATCATCCAGGTAGAATCATAGGATCAGTCAGGGTTGGAAGGGACCACAAGGATCATCTAGTTAGAATCAGTCAGGGCTGGAAGGGACCACAGGGATCATCCAGGTAGAATCATAGGATCAGTCAGGGTTGGAAGGGACCACAAGGATCATCTAGTTAGAATCAGTCAGGGCTGGAAGGGACCACAGGGATCATCCAGGTAGAATCATAGGATCAGTCAGGGTTGGAAGGGACCACAAGGATCATCTAGTTAGAATCAGTCAGGGCTGGAAGGGACCACAGGGATCATCCAGGTAGAATCATAGGATCAGTCNGACTCTTTCAGTCTCTCCTCATAGCAGAGGTGTTGAGTTGCTGTGTTGTGTCTAGAGAAGGGCAAGGAATCTGAGGAAGGGTATGGAGAACAGGGCTGGGAAGTAGCAGCTGAGGGAGCTGGGGGTGTTTAGTTTGGAGAAGAAGAGGCTGAGTGGAGACCTCATTGCTCTCTACAGCTCCCTGAAAGGAGGCTGCAGTGAGGTGAGTTGGGGTTGGGCTCTGCTCCCTGATATCAGATGGTGGAAGGAGAGGAAAAGGCCCAAAATTGTGCCAGGGGAGGCTTAGGTTGGAGATTAGGAACAATTTCTTTGCTGCAAGAGTGGCCAGGGATTGGAGTAGGCTGCCCAGGGAGGTGGTGGAGTCCCCATCCCTGGAGGTGTTCAAGAAACCTGTGGCCATGGCACCTGAGAACATGGTTCAGTGGCCATGGTGAGGTTGAGTTGGACTCGATCTCAGAGAGCTTTTCCAACACAAACAATTCCATGATTCCCTGATGCTGCCAGGGTGCTGAGGGGCTGATGTCCATGTGCAGGGATTCCTGGAGCTCATTTGCCCACTTGGCCCCTGGGCAGCAGTGGGAGCTTCGTGATGGAGGCTCTCAGTAAGAGCATCCTTCGCAGCCTGCCGGCTGGGGCTGTGGCAGCACGGACATCCCTTCGCTGCTTCCAGAGTCCACATTCCTTTTGCAGATCAGCCCCTCCCCCCCAGCCTCCCCTCCCAAAGCTGTTCTCTGCTTCTTCCCCAGCTGGGCAAAGCATCTGCTCACCAAAATAACTTTGGAGTCCTTTTGATACCACTCTGCTGAGTTCTTTGTGCCTCACCCCAGTGAAAGGTGCACGTCAGGATTTTTCCCTGCTTGTTATTTGTCCCTAAGCAAGTGCCAGCTCCCTTCCAAGCCTGCTCAAGAGCCCACAGCTTGGAGCCGTTTCTGATGATGCCTTTCAGTCAAAATTAGGGCAGGCTAAAAGGAGAGGACAGTTAACCATGGACAGTCCTGATGGCAGAGGGGAGAGGACAGTTAACCACCGCTGCGCCTGATGGAGTCGTGCGGGGATGGTTTGTGGGGGCTGGTAAAGTCAGTTTGTGCCTCTGGCCCAGCACCAGGGATGCTTCTGATCACTCCAGCAGGGTTACTCTGGGCACCTTCCCTGCAGTCCTCTGTCTGCTTGGCGACAGGAGGCACTTCTGGGGGCGAGTGAGCAGCAAACTGCTGTGTGCTGCTGCGTGCTGCTGCTGCTGCGTGCTGCACAGCATCTCCTGCAGCTGGGGTCTCAGCCCCCGACTGCGGCTTTTAAGTGCTGCCTCCACACAAGAAATGAGCAGGAGCTGGGGAATGAGAGCTGAAGGTGAAGATGTTTGTGGATTCTTCAAAGGAGAGCTGTGGTGCTACAGAGGGAGTCAATGGCAGCCTAACCGCTCTTGACAGGGGAAGCTGCAGTCGGGTTGTACCTAATTTGAAATTCCCTCTGGGCTAAGTAAGACTTCTCCTTTCATGTGCTGTGTTTGTATCCCTTCTGGGAGACCTTTCCTCCGCACCACACTTGGTTCATGTGTTGACAGGTGATTAAGATATGAAGTCTCTTAAAGCAGAGGCCCAGCCCAGGTTTCGCGTCCTGTGCTGCTCAGGTGTTTACTCGCAGCAGCTGCTGTGGCTCAGCCTGGCTCTGAGGTTTGGGGCTTGCTGCCTCTTGCAGTCCCCCAGCAAAGGAGATGCTGAAGGGATGACAAACTGGAGCTGGATGAGCAGGGCACCAGAGGAGAACACAGTCCCTTCCTGGCAGCAGTGTGTTTACTGCCGATGGGCTCACTGGATTTGCTGGCATCTTTAAGACTTTATCTTGTGGGGATGAGGAGCAGAAGCTTCAGCAAGGCTCTGCTCCCTGTCTCCACCAGGCAAACCTCATGAGGGGGCTTGGGGAAGCTGTGATCAGTGCTTCAGCAAGGTTTTGCTCCCTCTCTCCACCGTGAAAACCTCATGAGATGGGTTGGGGAAGCTGTGATCAGTGCTTCAATGAGGCTCTGCTCACTGTCTCCATGCAAACCTCATGAGATGGCTTAGGGAAGCTGTGATCAGTGCTTCAGTGAGGCTCTGCTCACTGTCTCCATGCAAACCTCATGAGGTGGCTTGGAGAAGCTGTGATCAGTGTTTCAGTGAGGCTCTGCTCCCTGTCTCCACCATGCAAACCTCATGAGGTTGCTTGGGGAAGCTGTGATCAGTGCCTCAGCATCTCTGGAATGCTTCCACAAGCCAAGGTTAAGGATGGCTGCTGTGATGGGCTGATGCTCTGGCACTTGGTCACCAGGATCCATGCTGGGGTTTGAGGAATTCAGGTGGGGCAGGCAACACCCAGGAGACATCTCCTTGTGGGGCTTTTGATGCCATCAAAAGGGTTTGTTTCCCCCAGCAGCTCCTATAACACAAAACAAACCAACAACAAAGCCCAACTAATTCGCCCTGGTGCCCGTCTGGAGCCAGCTGGGCTGGGGAGGTGGCAGTGGGACCTCTCCAAACCCCAGACCTGCTGCCAGGATGGTGGGTCAGACCCAAACTGAGCTCTGCCACAAAGAGCATGGGCATCACGGTGGACAGAGCTCCGACAACCCTCCGTATACTCCATTAGCAGGGGGAGCCACCTCCTTAGGGCTTCCCCTGGCACTGATTTTGATGGCTTACTTCCTTCCTCAACCCCCCCCCTCCCCTCCGCCCTGTGATCCCGGTGTCTTGACTTCTGCAGGCCCTTTCCTCCTATAAGAATATTAAACACATTTTTAAAAACACTTAAATGCTAATGGGGAACCTGAAAGGAGGATGTCAAACGGGAGCGGCGGGCGGGGAGACACGATGTCTCTTGCAGAAGGGTTTGACCCCGGTAATCTAATTTGCTTTACATTTCAAATGATACTTCATTCCCTTATTATAAGGCTCCGTGTCATTGGCTCGTAAAGATTACCATTTCTTGTCTTCCCGTTGTAATAAATCCCATTCAAGCACCCCTCTCGATCTGAAATTTGTCACAACAACACGCAAGAGGGCACAGCTCCTGGGTTTTATGGCGCGGGTGCATTAGAGGCTCATCTGCAGCAATGATGATGCAAGACTGTGAAATGATTTGTGTGTGTGTGTGTGTGTGTGTGTCCCTCTCCTCTTCTCCATTGGATCCACATCGACGGGGTGGGGGTGGGGGTGGGGGGGAATGAAATAAATAAAATCTAAATTATAGCTTACTCCTCATTATCCCCTAGCAAAAAGGTTAGGCTGGCAGGAGAGCCGGGCTGGCGAGGCTTCTGTGCTCCAGCCATGCGCTGGGGAACGATCTGGTTTCTTTAGAGCCGATCTGAAAACATTTCATCTCCTTCCAGCGGACCTGGGAGCTTAACCTCGCTGGTTGCACTTATTGGAGGTGATAGAAACCCGACGGCTGCTTCCTGCGTGCATCTGGCTGGGCAGCAAGGGACGCAGCTGATGCGCCCCACTGGCTTTGTAGCCCCTTTGCTTCAGCTGTCAGGTCTGTGTGGATGGGCACAAGCCAGCCTTTGGGTGAAAAACTGGGTTGGACACGGTGGTGGAGGCTGCTGGCTTCAAGCTCTGCGCTGAGCATGGAAGGAGGTTGTTGGCCTGCGTCCATGCTGTGTGTTTGCAGCGATAGCGATGCGCTTGGCTTCCTCCAGGGACCACGAACGGCTGTGTAGGTGCCTCGCTGGGACTGCTGCCACAGCTGGGCTACGGAGCCAAGCTGGGCTCTGAACACGAGGACCCGGGTTGCTCCTGTGTGCATAGACCCAGGAGACCCCCAGGGCTCCAAAACTGAGAAACGCAGCTGGGAATGGGATAAGCCATGGTAGGGGTGTCCCAGGGAAGCCTCTCTTGGGTGGCAGCAGAAGTGGGGAGATGCTGCAGAATCCCAGGAGGTTTTGGGTGGGTCCCTCTGCCTCCTGGCACAGAGAGCAGCTGCGGGGTGGGAATGGTGAGAGCGAGGCGTTAAGCGGCATGGAAATAGGCTTTTGGGTTTTTTTTGTATTCTGGATAGTCTTGAATAAATACGTGTGAGAGACTTTGCCGGGAGAGAACTTTTATACTTTTGAGTGTCTGTCGTTCCTTAGGGGTTTTTTTGGTGTGGTCTTTTTTTTTTTTTTTTTTTTTACAAAGGTTTTTTCCC